>PVKE010014965.1:0-34147 GCA_004027555.1 Craseonycteris thonglongyai
GTTTGGGAAGAGCCTTCGTATCTACTTCTCAGAAGATCCCAGGATTCTGGGTCTGGAAAGGATTTGTGCTAATTGGGACTCTTCGCATTGCAAAAATGGAAGGTGAAACTCAAACTGCTTAAACAAAGGGAATTTACTGATTCACAAAACCAAAACTCCAGTGGTAGCTCTGCCTGTCTTCAGGCAAGGCTTAATCCAAGGGCTCAGGGTCTTTAAGATCTGCACTATTTCCATCTCTCGGCTCTGGTTCCTTCTGTGTGAACTTGGTTCTCAGATTTCATAGTCCTGGGGTTCAAGTTCAATGGGGGAAAAAAACCTCTACCGATCTTCAATTTTAATAAACATCCTAGGTCTCGATCTCATTGGACCAAACTGGGTTATGTACACATTCTTTAACCAGTCCCTGTATCCAGAGGGATGGACAGTTGGCCAGACCTAAATGATGTGTCCAGCCCTTGAATCAGAATTGAATTAACTTCATCAAAAGTATATAGATTCGGGGGATGCCGGGATGGCTCAGTGGGTTAAGCATTTGCTTTGCAGCCCCGGGGTCTGAGGATCAAATTCCAGCCCTGGCCCATGCAGACCCATATGCTGAACTGGGGTGTGGCCCCTGCTCGGTTCTCACTGGGGTGAGTTTCCCATGTGAGAGCCCCTCCCCACCTATTCAGCTCCCAGCTCATGGGGGTGTGCCTCCCATGCAGGAGGCCCCCAGCCTGGTTCCTGCCCTGCATTGTCCTCCACCCACCTGTGTGGAATAAAACCATGTTGAAAACTGATGACGTACAACTATGGAGACTGCTTTGGGCCCTCCCCCTTCTTTCTGTCCCTCTGTCTCTGTTTCTCTCTCTGTCAGAAACAGTAAAAATAAATCTTAAAAAAATAATAAGTATATGGATCTAGAAGAGGGGAGAGATGGTTCCCGGCAAAAATTAAGGCTGCTAGACTCGAGTAAGTATCCAAAACTATTCACATATTAAATTGTACATGTCTACTACAGGATATATAGATGCTCCAACCCGGTGGTTTTCCAAGTTTGTTTTGTAGACGTGCTTCAGCGGCTGCCTATGAAGGCTAGGATGGGGTTTCTACACTCCCCAAGTTCCCTTACAATTAGAGTAGTTGTGCTTTGTTATATACATTAAAATGTCATGTAAGATACGTTTGGAGCCAAAAGAGAGAGAGAGACCATTTGCTTTATAAAAAAAAAAAAGTGGGATAGGGATTAACTATCATGGTTGTTCGACCCCACCTCCTCATTTTACAAAAATAGATTTGAGACTCAGAAAGCTACCTAGATTTCTCTTTATGTCTTAGTGGCTAGAATTGGTCACATAACCACCTAGCTCAGGGATGGCCAAACTTTTGGTTTCCCTGGGCCACATTGGAAGAAGAAGAATTGTCTTGAGCCACACGTAAAATACACTAACAGTAACAATAGCTGACAAGCTACAAAAAAAAAAAAAAAAATAGCTCCCAAAATCTCATAATGTTTTAAGAAAATTTATGAATTTGTGTTATTCAAAGCCATCCTGGACCACAGGTTAGACAAGCTTTTCCTAGATGCAAGGAAGGCTGGGAAAATGAACATCTGGCAAAGGGAAATGGAAGTATCTCAACTGGCCTAGACATAAACGGTTCATGCCCTAGGGCTGGGGACACTGCCATCCCAAAGTTGGGGTTTCTTTAAGGAAAAAGAAGAAAGACAATGGCTCTCAAAAAGCTGTCAGCCATAGTGGTATGAATCTGATCTCATGGAAAATTCCATAAGAGTAAGACTGGGCCTTATGCCTTTGTTTATTCTGCCATTGGCCTATGAAGTTTGTCTGCAATGATCTCCTTCCATCCTCACAACAATCCTGAGACATTGAATCATATATTGACGTTTAAAGTGTCTGCCTGGAATGGGCTCTTTCTTAGCACCATGATTATGTCCCATTTTACAGATGGAGAAACTAAACCTCAAAGGTGAATTCAGTACCCAAGGTCACTCAACTAGTACCTGTTGCTTATCCCTTTATCCCTTTAGCACCCAGAGGAACAGAGCGCTGAGGGAGCTTTAAGCTGAAACCTTTTAGTACACGGAGGTGGACTAGAGAAGGTGAGGGTGGAGAGAGTGAGAACACAGGCATGCCAGGCAGAGGGAACAACATTGCAAAAGCCCAGAGGCCAAACAGTGCATAGAAGTAGCACAGGCTTACAGGTGTAGAGCATAAGGTTTGAAGGAGCATCAGACTTAAAAGTTTGGGCCTTGTATGAAGGCCAAAGAGAGCCATTATGTATTTAAGGGAAGAGAATGCAGTCTATCCGCAGTGAGGAACATTAGCTAATGGCAGGGAGCAAGACTGGAGGTGGGAGCTGATCGAGAAGGTGAGAGATGATAGTGGCCTGGATTACAGTGATGGCATCAGGAATGTAGCGAAGTGGAGATCAGGGAGGTTGAATCCACCAAATCCGATCCAGAGTTGATAACTGGAGGTGGCAATTTGGAGAAGACGGGAAAGGGTGAGGCTGGCTCTCAGATTTCTAGATGGTGGTGCCAAGTGCTCAGGTGGGACAGATGGGGCCGGGAGCCTGGTGCTCATACACTCCTAGCCACAATGGGCTCTGCGTCTGCCTCACCTGTCATTCAATGGGGAAGGGTCAGGACTCAGGACTGCGTCAGGCTTATGAAGGGAATGCTGATCAAAGTGAAGAAAACTCACCTCTTTAGTTTGGTCTATGGGAGGTCCCCAGTCCTCACACAGCCAGCTCTGCCCCTTTGAAGAGCACTAAGCATAGGGGAGTGGTGCTACCTGGTTTCTCCCTCACCTGGTCTCAGATCCCCCATGGGCCTGTGCTCCTTCCCGACGCCCCAGGTAAGACACCTGGACCCCCAAGCTTACCTCAGTACTGACCACGGGGGAGCCCAAGGTGGATCCTGCTAGAACTCTGGCATGCACTTTATGACTCTCCCAGCCTGTGTCCTCAGTGAATCATTGAGGTGCTCCCATCCCCATTACCCTGAAGCTAAGCCCCTGTGCCTGGCACAGCATCGAGACATGACTTATACTCTTTGTAAAGAGTACAAAAACAAATGATTTACACACTTGATAAACTCATCTAAAACTCCACGTGGGAAAATAAAGGCCCAGTCAACTTGTTTCAATAAAGCAAGAAAAAAGTAAGGGCTGCCCGACCAGACTTGAAGGTAGATACACGGCTGAGCCACCCCAAGGCGTGCAGTATGGAGCCAGTGTGAGACAAGCAGACCAGACGAGCTCAGGACCAGATCGACATGTTTAGGGACACATGCAAAGATGAAAGGCCAATTCAGAGCTCACAGAAAGGCCCGTTCAGAGCTCACAGAAATGTGTGCCTTTTGGAACCCTCTTGGTTCCAGTCCAACACACGGCACACAATATGTAACCGATGAACTTTGTGGGTGGTGCTAGAATGAATGACTCTCTAAAGCATCCCCAAAGGCATGCTCTCAGCACACAGAGCATTGTGACCTCCGTGTGGTGGATGGAAGCTCTGAGAGGTTAAGCCACTTGCCCAAGGGTTGATGAGGCCCCATTGGGATCATGTCTATAAAACCTTTAGTACAATAACTGAAATATACTAAAAGCTTAAGAAGGTAGCTATTATTATTGATAACAATGTCATTGTTTAGATAATAGGTTGACCCCTGAACAACGTAATGAATAGATTTCAGCAAAGGTGACAGTGTTGGAATTCTCAAACATCCTTTATTTTATTACCCCCAAGGCCTTATGACTAAGAAATGTCAGATGAAACAAATTCAATTCAAGAAGTTATGAAAAATAAATTTTTTAAAATAAACATATTGAAAAGAAATAATGAATTGTCATTGCTCTAGCTATGACGATTGCTAATTGTAAATGGATAGAGAGCTAGAGGGACAGATAGTATATCGTGAAAGCTAAACATATTTTCCCTGTTTGAAGGACTGATAGCTATAAAAAACAAAAACAAAAAAACCTGTTCTCCATCCACAAGCCCCTGCCTGTGTGACAGAAGTCTGTGGTGTCACCTCTAGGAGTTTCCATTATTCAGCAATTTTGAGAATGAGTGATTGATGTAATTAAAGTTATTGGTAAAGAAAGACTCAGTTACCAAGGAACAGATGAGTCAGCAGAAAGTTTAAGTAATGAAATGATGTTCCAAGGAGTGATTCTTAAAATAAGCTTTTTATTTTTTTAACTCTAGATGTCTTCACCATTGCTGGTCAGCAAAAAAAAAAAGAAAAAAAAAAAGATGTAAATTAATTAAGGACTGAGGAAAACACACAACACAATTTTAGAAATTCTCAGATGAAGTCATTTTTGATAAACTGAAACCATATCTATAGAGTCAGAATGATAAGAGCTTACATTTATGGACAGTCTACTGTGTACTTTGGTGGGGTTTGCTTACATTATCTCATTTAATCTTCACCCTCTGAGGTAGACACTGTTGTTACTCCCGTTTTATAGATGAGGACATAGAATATCAGAGAGGTTCAGGAACCTTCCCAGGGTTGCACAGCTGGCAAATGGCATGGACAGAAATGGAATCTGGGCAGTCGGCACTTGAGCCCACTTTCTCAATCCCCAGAGATCTGGGACCTCTCTCCGTCTAGGTTTCCTGGTCATTTCATCTGGTTCACTAATACACTCAAGATAACAGATTGCAGTCAGCATTTGAACTCGCATCTGCCTGACCCCAGATGTATACAGTACTTCTTTACGAAAGTACAGGTACATTGGCTTAGGGTCCATTTGTTTGTTTTCATTTCCTCCAGCATGTATTATAGACTCAGGACACTCCAGTCTCTGGACTGTATGTTGGTGCTACGAAGATGACCGGGACAGGGAGAGGAGGAAATGCTATTGTCTAAATAACTGGTGACAAAGGCTCGGGGGAGAGCTGTGGCGGGGAAGGGCTGGGGGAGTTAAAAGAGATCTCTCAGAAGAATCTGGGGGATTTGTGAGTACATATGCAGCGTGGGGGAAGAAAAGGTGTCTCATGATTCTAAAGTCCTTCCACTGGGTGACGGGTGGAGGGAAGACAAGAGAGACTGATTTGGAGTTGGAGAAAGGCTAGGAGGGAGAAGAGATGGCTTTGGTTTGGGACATTTTGAGTTCC
Source organism: Craseonycteris thonglongyai (assembly GCA_004027555.1). Classification (NCBI taxonomy): domain Eukaryota; kingdom Metazoa; phylum Chordata; class Mammalia; order Chiroptera; family Craseonycteridae; genus Craseonycteris; species Craseonycteris thonglongyai. The sequence continues at coordinate 5,131 of PVKE010014965.1, forward strand.
CTGTGATCCTTCCCGCTGGCGATCTACTTCAGGTAGTTGGCTGTGTGGCCCGGAGCAGGGTGAGAGCTGGCGCTGGCTGCTAGACCAGGACACTGGGGGCCACGACAGGACTTCTAGGGCAGGCAGGGGAGAGCCTACCTGATAAGCCAGCAACACTGAAGGTACGCAGCCAGCGAAAAGGGAAAGAGGCAAAGGACGAACTCAACAGCCCCCTGGACTTGCAATGATAGTGCTACACCAAGTTGCCTGCGTCCTTGTGGGTGGCTTCAGGAAGAAGGGGGGTGAGTTGGGAACCTCCTACTATGAGCATCTGGAGAAAGGGGACATGAGGAATTCCTGGGCAGGAACCTCGCAAAAGGGAGACAGCATCTATCCCTCAAGCATACCAACACCCTCCCCAAACTGTGCCCGGAACAAGAGACCCGGGCCTCCCTTCTTCCCCTGCAGAAGAAAAGGAGAAGAGCTGGTTGTTAGGGGCGCCAAAGGGCATAGTGAGAGGTGGGTTATGGCCTCTTACCCCCAAAGAGTAACCCACAGACAGGCAAGGCAGTCCAGGCCCTGCAGAACCAGCGGGGTGGGAGGAACAGCAACTTAGCAGGTTTGTAAGGATCCTCCAGTTTAGGGCCTGCCTCCCCAGAAGCATGCTCTGTCTGAGATGGGGATCAGAGTGCAAAAAAAGTATTAAGAAAGGGGCAGGGGTGTGCGGGGAGCGGGGTAATGGCAGGGACACAGCCACCCCTGCCATGTCATCTTTAGCAAGCTTCTTTACCTCTTGACACCTGTTTCTATAGCCAAGGGTCTGTCCAGAAAAAAATCCAGCCATGGATGCCTCTATTTTTCATGTCACCTGGCTGGATACTTTCCGGACAGCTCTCCTGTGCAAAATGAGCAGCTACTGTGTTCCGAAGTGTGGCAAGCACATGTCTGGGGGCGGGACACATGACGCTTTTCGGTGGCGGTGAAGAGATGGGTGTGTGGCCCATAGAACTAAGAGGGCAGCCTGCAAATCAGAAGGAAGGAGCTGGGGGAAAACTCCAGAGATTCCAGTCACCTTCAAAGCCCATGGGGCCAAGAACGTCATTGAATTAACTTGTTTTTTATAATTGTCTCCTATTGATGGCAAGTGATACTAGTTTCTCAGGCATGGTAGCGGTATAAGTATTCCTGTCAAAGTAAGTAAATGGTGACATGATTCAAAGGAAATTATTCCAGAAATAGAAGTTTCAACAGTGGCGGAGAGTATGACAAGGATCTGCAGGGAGGGACTGGCCTGAGTAAATTTTGGGGAGCAGCGAGTAATGTGAGGGCTGACTCCTCCCAATGTCCAGTCTCAGATGTTCCCACAAGGTCTGGGGCCTGTTAGGCATGTACCGGATTAAAAGAGAAAATTAAAAAGCAGAAAGAGAGGAAGAAAAAAAATATCTGGAGAGCCAAACAACTCCACCAACCAAAATAAACCAGGCCGGTGATTTTTCCACCGCATTCTTTGTGACCGGCTAAGAGGTGGTGTTTGTTCCAAATGAGCCCTTTTCTCTAAGTTGCCACCGATCCACTCTTTTATGTCATCCAGGAACATCAGTCCTCAATGACCAAAGAACACCTGCACGGATGAGTATTTGGGGGAAAAAGAGCCACAGGGTTTAGATTTAGATGCTGGCTACAAATAGAAGGCAAACAAAACTAACAAACAAACAACAAAAAAAAGAAAAAACCCTTGTGGTTTGAATCTAAAAAAAAAATGTCTCAGAAAATGACAACCGTGTGGTGAGGGTGATGTCAAAGTGTGTTAGCTGGGAAGGTGTCTGGGGTACTCAGGAACTGTGAGAGTATTCAGACTCCAGCCCTAACAGATGTCTCACTCTTCTTGAAAGATGTCAAGATGCTGGTCCTCAGGGCCTGTGGGTTCCCTTGGGGACAAAGCCACTGATAGTTTTACAGAAAAAAAAAAAAATACCCAAGCTGAGACCGTATAGACACCACAAGCAGTCAAGAAAAGCATTTGAGAAAAAAAAAAAAAAATCAAGCTGAGACATGAAAAAGAAGAAAGAAAAGAAAAGAAATTCAAAGAAATGCCTGAAAGACCCATAATTCAGAAACTTGCCTTCAACACAACTCTTTGTTTAGTAGGAGCTGCTCCGCAAGATGATGGGCAAAGGAACATTAATTTTTGCTTGCATTGTGTGAGATAATTGCGGGTGGGTGGAGAAAGCAGCACATCTTTTGGGAGAACAATTATTTACGGGAGAACAGAACACACTCCGTGGTGGCGGCGGCCGAGCCCGGGCCGCCTCCTCCTCGCTGTTGACTGTCTGGGACAGACACGGCCCGGTCCTGGCTTTCTGCTCATCTGTACTTCACACACGGAGTCCTGAGGAGGCAGCCGTGCTCCAGCAGTTCCAGGAGCGCTCCGATGTTTCTCAGCCTAAAAATATCTCCCGTGACAGCCTGTCACAATGCCTGAGAGTCCACCATTATAAATTCATTCCTCTGTTAAGGCATTTTGTTTCCAGGAACTCGCCATTAAAATAGAGATATTCCCGGAGACCTTTGCCTGGGTGAGGCAGAGGGAGAACCCTAGGAGGCAGGAGACGGGCCTTACCGATTGGGTTCTGTCTAGAAACTCGGGGAAGCCGGGATGGCTCAGCGAGGACCCAGGATCGAATCCTGGCTCCGGCCCAAGTGGACCCACATGCTGAACTGGGGTGTGCTTCCCGAATGCGGTGAGGCCCCCAGTTCAGTTCAAAAAAAAAAAATCCTAGAAACTCACGGTGTGAGCTTGGGGAAGTCCGTTTTCGCTTCCTGCAGCTCAGTTGCCCCACTGATTAAAAGAGAAAAAGAAATCAGAAGACAGATAAAGAAGGGAAAGTGGTGGTCAGAGAGGGTGTCTGGCGGGAGGATCTGTTCACTGCAGGGTTTGCTCTGGATGCTGTGAATTTTGCCACTGGACACACAGCATGTCCACTAGGGCAACTCCTTTGGGCCAAAGGGCTTGGGGTCTGATCAAAGAATATCTTACTGCCACCCCTCTCTGAAAAAAAATGACCCCCCACTTCTCCCTTACCTTTTTTTTTTTTTTAAATACGTATTTTATTTATTTATTTATTTTGACAGAGGAGAGAGAGAGAGATACAGAGACAGAGAGAGAACTGAACTGGGGGAGCTCCCAGTTCAGCATATGGTTCCGCAGGGGCCGGGGCCGGGATTCGATCCTTGGTCCCCGGCGCTGCAAAGTGAGCGCCTAACCCACTGAGCCATCCCGGCTTCCCCTCCCTTACCTTTTGACAACTCAGCACACCCCACACCCCTGGGTCCTCAGACCCAAATCCTTGGGGGCATCCAGAATTTCCCTATCATCTCCACACCCAATCCTTCAGCAAAGCCTGTTGACTCTACCTTCAAAATACAGCCCGAGTCTGGCCACTTCTCCCCACCTTCCTGGCTGCCCACCCTGGTCCAAGGCCACTTTACCTGCCCCTGGATTCTCCATCCGCCTCCTAAATGGTCACTGCCTCCACTCATGCCTTTAAAACCCTCTCTCTTTCTCCCCTGTCACACTCTTGTCATAAAACCCAAAGATCTCACCAGGACCGAGGACCTGAACCTGACCTTGCCTTGGCCTCATCTTCTCCCACACAGGTCTCCTAGCTGTTGCTCGAGCCTGCTCCTACCTCAGGATGTTTGCACGTGCTTTGTTCTCTGCCCAGAACTCTGTCCCCCAGATATCCTCATGGCCTCGTCCCTAACTTCTTTCAGGTCTCTGCTCAAATGTCACCCCTAAGTAGGTGATCAGATGCACCGTTTTAAACGGGACAGAAAATAACGGCACTGTCCTGTTTCAAATGGTGTGTCTGGTCCGCCTATGGACACCTTGAATTTAGTCCAGTGAGACTAGGCTGGCCGGACAGTACCGTTATTTTCTGTGTCATTTAAAACGGGACATCTAGTCAGCCTACTCCTAGGGGCTGTTTCCCAGACCGCCCTTGACAAACGAACACACTCCCTTCCATGTCCTTAATGTTTCTCCTAACGTTCATCACTTGGACGTTGTGCTAAGTCACTAGCACACTCGTTTGTCTACTCTCTGTCTCCCCTCTGAAATGGAAGGTCCAGGAGGGACCTGGAACAGGGAGGCCGGCCTCAGCAGCCCACTGGAGGGGTCAGTGCCAAGGTCTGTCCTGTGCTGTTTCAACAGGGCCGAGGAGTGGAGCGTGGGGAGATCTGGGTGGGCCTGTGTGTGTGTGTGGGGGGGGGGGAGGTGAGTTGTGCAGGGAGGGTAAAGAATCCCAGCTGAATATGTAAGTTCATGGGCTGTGAGTTCTTGATTGAGACCAGAGGAAGTAGCTAAGAGGTCCTCCTAGGCAGATGCCACAAGACAGGAACCTGCAGGCAAAGGGTAGGGGGGGCGGAGCTCTGGACCATCCTGGGAACTAACCAGAAATTCTGTTCTACCCCCAGTCGGGTCCACTCAGCTCCCCCAAACTCAGTTCTGATCAGGTCACTGCCTGTCTGCCTTCCCAGACTTCCCAGCATCCACCCACCCACCCACCCCCAAGCCCCAGGGAGCACTGTCTGAACAGAGGAGGTGGGGAGGGTGAGGAGAGTGCTAAGGAACATCAGCCATTCTTGCAGGATCCTTCCCAAGTCAGAGCCGAAAGCCTCTGTTCCCTGCCTTTACCCTTTGTCCCAGGTCATATAACTCTACTGAAGGACAATCTGCCACCCCAGGGATCCTCACAAAACCAGGGCTCCTTTTTACTGATGAGGCCACTGAGGTTCAGAGAGGTCATTTGACCTACCCAAGACACACAGCTTAGTAAATTGCAGAGGTGGGACTGATCCACCAAGGCCCAAGCACCCAGCCAGTAAGCCATAATGTCTCCGGACTAGAGTCCACGTCTCCTCCACGCTGCCTGGAGTGCCCTGGTCACACTCGAGTTTCTGCTTCTGTGAGGTCTGGGTAGGGGAGACTGCGGCCCTCTCTGGGCCTAAAGCCGCCGAAACACGGCCTCCCCCCAGGTTGAGCAGCCGGCCCGCAGGGGGCGATGGTGGCACGGCTGGAGTCTTCGCCCGAATCCGGGGTGAGCGAGCGGAAGGCAGCTACGGTCAAGGAAAGCACCCTGCGCCCGGCCAGGGGGAGGGGAAACCTTGCGGGCGGGGAGCCCCGGGGGGTCGAACCTCGGTTGTGTTGAGCGCCGCCGCCAGGCTGCGGTGCGGACCGGAGCTCTCCAGCCCTTGTTGGATGGAGCAGCGGCCAATAAATTCATTAATCATCATTTTATGCCTCATCAAACCCCCTCCAAGCCCCTCCATGGGAGTTACACAAATTAGCCCCTGAAAAGACAGTAATTTCAGTTTAGCGAGGTAAGTGCTTTCTGATGGGCTCGGCGCGCAGAGCTCCCCTGACAAGCCAATCCATCAGCGCGGTGGGGACGCGCGGCCCAGCCAGGCCGCACCCCGCCCGGCCCAGCCTCCAGGGCGCCTGGGCGAAGGTCCCCGCCTCGGGCGCCCTCTTCGCCCGGCTCCCTTGCACCTACTTGCAGGCTGTCTCGGCTGGCCTCTTCCCGTCTCCCTCCCCGACCGCCTCCCCGGTCCTTCTGAACGGAAGGGAAACCGAGGCCCCACAGTAGGGACCGAACTTGGGTGTCGGAGGAGGGCGCGCTGGAGCTGGGGCTCTGAACTCTGACCCCTGAGAGGGCAGCGCAGGGTATTCCTTTCTGCTCCTGAAGTCTGGATGTCGGGGTTCCGCGGTCCCCTGAACTTGCTGAAGGGTTATTGTATCGCGTGCGCACATGACTGGGGGGTAGGGGAGAGCCTATGGCTTCCTGCCGATTCTGAAAGAAATCCCAGGCTCCAAAGGACAGCCATCTGGGAACGGAGCTGGGGGTCCTTCTGTCCAAAGGGCAGCTCCGCGGGACTACGGTGCCGGGGGAAGGGGGCGCAACTAGCCTCTTCCGTGGCGCTCTCGTCTTTCTCTCTGAAACCGCCACCTGAGGTGAAAGACGACGCCTGGGGACAGAAGCAAGAAAGAATTCTCCATCGAACGGGCGCGGCGGGTACGACCCCGGCGTGGGGAGTCGGGGAAGAAAGGAGAGGGGAACGAGACCCAGGACGTCGTGGCGCGGAGTGCGGTGTTAGCCGGCACGAAGCCGACGCGCATCTCCTCGCTTTCCCAGCCTGGTGCACAGACGGTCCCTCCCAGGCTCTGCCCCACGGGCAGGGCCCGTGCCAAGGAGATGGACGGCGAGCCGAGGCTGCGGGCGAGCGGGCAGGCCGCGCAGAGCTCCAGCGGCCGCGCGCGCGCCTTCATTAGCTTCCCCTCCACGCGGCGCCGCATGCCTCGGAAAAGAAGTTAGCAAACGGGGAGCCGTTTATCTCTTTTATCTTGGGGCCTGATCCAATTAAATAAGTGCACATTTACATTTGCATCCATCAGGCGGGAGCGCTGAGAGCCCTGGGTTTGCTCCGAGCAAATAAAAGCCGATTTCAGTGGGAAAAGTGGCGTCTGGGCACGCCGGGCTCCTCCGGGCACGCCGGGCTCCTCCGGGCGCCCGAAACGAACGCGGCCGGGGCGTAGGCCCAGGGCTGGGGCCTGCGGCCAACAGGAGGCTAGAGGCCCCCAGTGGCCCCGAAGGGGCGGCCACAGCAAGGGGTGCAGCAAGAGACGGCAGCCCAGCCGCTGAGGCGACCCCCTGCTAGGCCACAACCTGGCCCCCCGCCTCGTGCCCGGAACCTAAGTCGCATTTAGCGAACAAACGAAAAGGAGACCAGCCCCACCCTGGTCACAAAAGGAGACATTCGGGGTGAGTCTAGGGACAGTCCCGCAGCTTTAGCTAATTAGGGGGGATGGCAGGAGGCAAGGGCCTGGTCGGGCCCGATTTTCCTCCTGTTCAGTGGCCGAGTGGCAAGGGATGATGCGAAGAGCCATACCGAGGGCGCGCCTGCGTGTCCCCCCAATGTCCCCGCACCGGGGAGAGACCAGCTGCTATTACCCGTTAGCGCTTCTGGAGCGGAGAAGGGAGGCGTCTAGGAGCGCCTCCTGCCTTGCCACGTCGCCCTCATTACAGGTTCTTTCGAAATAGGAGGGTTTGAAGCATTGGAGGGTAGTTTTGCTTTGTTTTTTCCTTTTCTTGGAGAGGTGCGATCCACAAGCCAAAACACAGAAACGGTCTTGGGGGGCAACGTTGCCTGGTAGACCTCAGATATGCCAACCCCCGCAAATTAAAACTGCACGGGGTCCAGAGCCCTCGCCCGCAGACACGCCAGTGCGCGCGCACGAAGCGGAGCGGGAGCGCCGGTGCACCGCGGGGGCCGCGCGGGGCCGCAGTCCCCACCCGCAGAAAATTTCAGCCGCGGGCACATTTCTCAATAACCGGCCGCGTGTTTTTCAAGACTGTGCTCAAGCCATGGCGAGACTTCGTGGAGTTAAAACCGTTGTAGTCGCAGACCCCGTTCTCCAAATTTCCCGGTGCTAACTGGTCCAGGGTTCCGGGCAGCCGCCAAGTGGGGTGGCGGAGCGGTTATGGTTTGACCGGCTTGGGGTTCAGAACTACGGCCCAGCCCAGGGTAGGGGGGTATAAGCGGGTGTCTCCGAACTCCTCTCCGCGAACCGCGTGGCGCCTGGGAACCAGTAGGCGGCGCCTTTCCTAAACTGCCTCCGCGGTCAGCTCCCTCTCGGGAGCGCAATCGCATCCTTTCGCTTTGGGCCCTTTGCAAAGCGCGATTGCGCGCCTCGGCCGAGCTGGCAGCTTGTTGCAGGGGACAGGTGAGCTGGGAGGTACAATTCGTTATCAAACCGCACACACGACCCTCTCCCCACCCGCCACACACGCCCTTCCGTGCTCCAAGAGCTGCTTACGTGACTGGGAATGGGAAGCGCCCCCTGAGGGGTGGGCCAACCCGCGGGCCTCCATACAGGCCCGGCACCCGGGCCCGCAAACATTTCAGGCCCTAGCGCTCCTAGCCGAGGAGCTAGAGAGGGAAAGCCACCCCCATCCGCCACACCCCCCTTCAGCAGCCTGCGTATGAGCCCCAGGCATTGGCTCCACTGTTCGCTCCTGATCCCCGAAATCCCAGAAACTGATTGCGTCCCACACAGGATTCCTTGGAAAGGAATCCAGCCCGTCCCAAGGTGGGGCGCTGCCTCTGGGGGCTGACTTCATAGACCACCCCCCCCCCCCCCCCCGCCTCTGCAATCGTCAGGGACTCAGCGTCTCCCACCCCACTACGTGCCAAGCTAGGAGCTTCTGGGGGGCCAGAACCGGTGCAGCCGCGCGCAGGGGGCCAATGCCCGCGCAGCCCCGGCACAGAGGTGTCTCAGGCGCCGCCGCGCGCCGCCTTCACGCGGCCGCTCAAGCCTGCGATCAGGTCCCGGTCCTGGCACTCGCCGGAAGTTTTTCCTCCAGCTTCTCCGGGGCGCGTCGCCTGCAACACGGCCCAGGGCGCGGCGCAGCGGAGGCTTGAAGCCAGGCTTGGGACCCTGCAGCCCTGCAGCTGTTTCTGGGGTTAAACGCCGGAGGCATTTCCTAAATGCCCGGACCTCAGTCCACCGTCAGGCCGCCCCCAAACGTGAAAGGCTAGACACCAGAGAAATCGCCCAGCTCTGCAAAGGAGAAAGCCCTACACCGAATCGAGGGATTGACCTAAAGACGCAACATGCAATGAAAACCGGAGCCCCCGCAGGGGCCAGGGGCGGAGGGCCGTGGGGCGGGGGCGGCGACTGGGGCCCCAGCCCTCCAGCCCGCGGCCGCTTCGCTCCCCAGCCCCGGGGAGCCCCGAGGCTCCGAGCGGAGCCCCCTGTGGGGAGTGCGCGGCTCCTGTTTCCAGGCAGCCCCGCGGGCGTTCACCTCCCATCCCGGAGCCTCAGCAACCAGACTGGGGCCGCGCCGCGCCGCTTGCATATTCCCGGGAACACAAGACCTGTAATTTTCTTTTTTTTTTTAATGGTCGGACAGGGTTTAGGGCCGGTGCGTCCCAAACCCCGCGGAGTTGATGCCGTCCTTAAACTCTCTCTTAAGAGGAGGGGGCTGGCCTATTCTTCTGACTTTTTTTTAGAAGACAAGGTGGCTCCTGGGGCTGCATATTCAACAGGGGGGAAAAGCTGATTGTGAAGCAAGCGGTTGGGGGGTGGGTGGAGGAGGCTGGGGCACAGGGGGCGGGGTGGGTGGGTGGGTAGGGCAGGTCATCTCTGGAATTCAATTGTTTGGGAAAAAAATCATTTATAATTAAAGGGACAAAATAAAATACGACCGTCTCATGCATATTTAATCATTCACACTCCCAGCTTTGAAACCATTTTCCCTGCGTGAATTTTCTCACTAACTTACAACTCTGAAGTCGACTACCGTTCGGGGGAGGAAAAAAACAAAAACATCTGGACAATGCAGCTTTCAAACTTGTTTAAAATCGAACAAGCTAAAGGAATCCCCGTTGCAGGTTTAAAATAAAAATAATAATAAAAAAATAGCAAAAGTAAAAACTCCAATGAAAGTTTGAGGTGTGTTTAAAAAAGCAAGTAGGGTTAAAGTAATCGCGTAGAAATGCAAATAAGTGCATTTTGATTTAGCCTAATAAACCGGTCTTATGTGCAAACACACTCTTTCTACGCTAAGGCTTGGGTTTAATAGAGCAAATTAATTCTACTCGCTGGCGTATGTTTTTGCAACAAACCGTCCCCTCCCCCGACAGCCGAAAATTTCCCACGAAGCAAAACCCCTCCGCGGTTCCACATCTTGCGCGCAAAATGGAGACGCGAGCAGCAAGCGGTGGCGGGCCTGCGGCGCAGGGCGGTGTCTCTCCATTGGGATTTAGGTGCATCCTGATCTTTCATTTTGAGATGAAATAGGAGGGATTACAACGAGAGGAATAAAACCTCAGAAACACTTTTTGTAGCCAGCCACTTGGCCCCTCGCATCGGAGATGGGGGGAAAGTGCTAAATCGACGACAAGCCTGATCGAGTTCTCAGCAGCCTCGTTATCTAGGCAAAATGTGCTCGAACTTTGGAAGGCCACTTGTCCAAAACGGGGTCTGTGACGGGGGGTGGGCGCTGCTCTCCGGGTCCGTTCGGGGCTCCCCCTCGCTTCCCCCAAGCTCCGGTGGCGTTCCCTCCTCTGCTTCCCACGCGCTCTCCAATCTCCTGCTCTGCAACGTGCAGGCTCGAAATTCAGGACAAGTGTGACACCTACCTGTGAAAGGGGGGAACCGTCCCCGCGCGCGGGTCCCGCAGCCCCAGCCCCGCGGCCCCAGCCCCGCGGCCGCGAGGGGACGTCCGGGGCTGCCTACCACCCGCCCCGCCGCGGATGGCGCACTTACTAATTCAATCAAATCCCACGAAGAGATCAATGCTCAGTTTTGAAGGGACAGACAAGCCGGTGACTTGGGAAGGCCTTCTTCTTGGCACCCCCTAACGCTCCCCGCCCGCATTAGCCCCACAGCACCTTTGAAATAGTAATAAGGGCTAAATCCGGCATAAAATCGAACTCATTAGCAGAGTTCACCAGCTGATTGCTTTGCATAAAACACGACACTGATTGGAAGTAATTAGGTTAAGCGGTGTAGCTCCGGTGGCGTCTGTCTCTAGCTGGCTTTGCCATCTTTTCTCCCTTCTGGGCAGGCACTTGGGTCCCTCTCCTCTTTCCTGCAGGGCCCAGTCTCCCCCAAGCAGCCCGCACCGGGGAGCCACACGTGCGTCGGGCCAAGGACAGGTTCCCCGGGGGCTCGAACCCAGGCACACTGAGGTTCTGTGGACCCTTCTGTTCCCCACTTCGGAAAAAATAAGTTGCAGTTTGCATCTTGTGTCCAAGGCGATGGACAGTTTATTGAGGCTTCTAAAAAGTAATGAGTGGCTTTGGTTATGTTAAAATCTCTTTTAATTAAATATTTTGCATTTTACAAAGGCGGCTGCAGTTTCCTTTACTTTTTAAATCTAAGAGTATAACCTGCTTCCTTTCTGTAATAATACTTTAGCTCATACCCAGAAAAAAATCAATAGGTGTAGAAAATTAAATTAAACTTGTATTTTTTTAAACTATGAAACAGTTTTGGGGGGGGAACACAAATGTATATATTTATATTACAAAAAAAAAACATTAAATGCCTGTACAGGTGTCTTAATTTCATAATTTACTTCAAAGATATTGAATTATCAATTTAAATACAAAATGCTACATTAAATATACAGAATAAGATTTAATACAAATCCTTTTTTTTTTTTTTTTTTAATTTTTCTTTCCGGTGGTTGGTTAAGACATTGTGTGTGTGTGTCTGTGTGTGTGTGTGTGTGTGTGTGGAGATGTTTATATTTTTATGTCATCCATCTCCATGAACTATAAACTTTTTAATAGGAGGGGTAGTATTTCTTTCTCTCTTTTTGATGGAAAAATAACTGCCAAGGCCATGTGTTGCGGTTGTTTTTAATAAATTAGGAAAGTCCGGGCCCGACGCCGCCCCGCGTTAAATGTCGGACATACCTTTCTTCAGTTCATAGGGAGAGTCTTTGCACAGGTCTAGCTGCGACTGGCTCCGCAACATTTTCGGGTCTTTGGCCAAAGCGTCCGCTCGGTTCAACACCGTCTGGTTTAATCCATTGAAATGGGAGCCTGGGCCGGCTGTGGGGCCAGGCCCGGGCCCCGGGTGGCCGTGGAGGTGTCCGAAGGAGCCATAGTTCGTGTAGCCGGGATAGAAGGGCGCCGTGTAGTAGAGCGGACGCGACAGCACCGCCCCGCCCGGGAAGGGGCACTGCGCCGAGGGCGAGCGCGGGGGCGCCGGCGCCGGCGACGCGCGGCTGCCTCCCAGGGCTTGCCCTGCCACGTGCGCGGGGCACGGTGGGCACGGGGAGCCCTCGCTCCCGCCGCCCCCGTCCTTGACCTTGTCCGAGGATGTGGCGATCTCGGCCAGAGACCACAGTTTGGGCTTGGCGAGCACCGCCTGCGGCGGCGGCGGCGGCGGCGGCGGTGGCGGCGAGTGTATGACCGAGGGCCCGCCGGGACCGGGCGGCAGCTCTCCCGCGGCCGGGTGAGGGCCCGGAGCCGGCGCGCCCGAGGGGTAGTGGGGGCCCGGGTCCTCCGCCAGTCGCGCCGCCGCTGGCCCCGCCGGGGAGGGCCCGCTGGGGCGGGGGGCCCCGGGCAGCGCGTCGAGGCGGCCCTCGGATGGCGGCTCCTTAAAATCCGAGTCGCTGAGGCTGCCCTCGGTCTCCTTGCTGGCGGGAGTCGGCGGCCCCTGCAGCCGTTCGCAGCCGGGAGCGGCCTTCTGCTCCGCGCCTCCTGCGGGAGAAACCGAGGCCATCAGAGGCGCAGAGGCCTCGTGGGGTTGGGGAGAGGCCGGTCCCCGCGCGCGGAGACCCCTGCCCGCTACCCCCAGGTCCTGTGCGCCCCCGCCCCGGACCCCTCCCCCCCCCCTTTGCCTTCTCGCACCCTTTCCCGCGTCCACCAACCTGCTTCGGGGCCCTCGGGGTCGCCCTTGTCCTCGGGCTTCCGGGGCTCATCGTCGTCGTTCTTTTCCAGATCGATGTTCTCCTCCTCCTCCTCGTCCTCGCTGCGGTTCCTCGGCGTCCACGTCATCTTGTTCTCCTTCTTGAGGCGGCGGCGCGCGTTGGCGAACCAGGTGGACACCTGGGTGAGGGTCATCTTGGTGATGATGGCCAGCATGATCTTCTCGCCCTTGGTGGGGTACGGGTTCTTGCGGTGCTCGTTCAGCCAGGCCTTGAGCGTGGCCGTGGCATCCCGGGTGGCGTTCTTGCGGTACGCGGGGTCCCCGTACGGGTACGAGCCCAGGGGCGCCGCGTAAGGGTGGTACCCCAAGGAGCCTGCCATGCCGGGTGTATGGTCATAGGGAGAGCCCTGCAGGGAACAGGCAGAAGGAAGGTGAGAGTGGGCCGTGGTCTCCACGGGCACCTGGGCGCCCGGAGCGCACTTTCCCTGCGGCCCGGGGTCTGCGGGCGGCGAGGCCCGAACTCAGGCTCCCGCTGGAATCGGGCCGGCGTTGCTCAGACCCAAGGGCGGCCCCTCCCCCTCCTCGGGGGGCAGCGGAGGCTCCAGCTCCCGAGCCCAGGCCTTCGGGGGGATGTGTGAGGCCGTTCTGGCCTCGGCGGTACCCTGTAGGCCCTAGCCTGCCCGGGCACGTCCGTCCCCCGTGCGCACACCCGACCACTGCGCCCAGGCCCTCCGCCCGGTGAGAGGCCCGGGCAGCGGCAGCGACTCCGCGCCCCGCGCTGGGTGGCTTCGCGTTGGGCACAAGGGGGAGAGAGCAGGGGAAGCAAAGGCATTTTCCCCGCTCCAGAGAAAGACTCACGAAAAGCTCAGCCTCGCGCGGACCCTCCCACCCTTCCACAAACGTTACCCCCAAACCGAAGCCACGCCGCTTTCCCAGAGAGTGCACCCGGCCGAAAAATCCCGGGTGCACCGCAGCTCGGCCGACTTTTCAGAAATGTAATACCCCCAAATCGGATTGGGAAGATAGGATTACGGATTTGCAACATTTTGGAGGACTAATTAAAGGCGAGGCCAAACCCATTTACACGGACTTCACACGCTGCTGCTCAGATTTCGGGTCTATTTCTTTTTAACTACTTTTTCCAAATTGCAAAACTAAAAAAAAAAAAAAAAAAAGATAAAAAAAATTGCAGGGCGGCCTGGAGCTCACGTTTGAACCAAATGTTGCTCTTTAATTGCAGCGACCTCTCCCCCCCGCCAAAAAAAAAAAACCAGTTTCCGCCAGCTCAGCGATCCAAGCGAGACGCGGCTCTCCTCTCCGAGCAACCCCCCGAGCCCAAGGCCCGGGCGAAGCCGACCGAGACAACCGCCCAAGTTTGCAAGGGGCCGCGGAGCTCGGTGGGGTCGGTCTGCGGTGGCGCGCAGGCCGGTGCGCCCCCAGCCCCCTCCCTAGCCGCGCCGCCCCAACTGCCCGCGCTGGCTGCGGCCCCGGCTCACTCACCACGTACGAAGAGAAGGCGGCCGCCGCGGCCGCCGCGGGGTCGGCGCCGTACTGGAGGTGCGAGTTGTAGCCCGGCGAGGGCGCAGTGAAGGCGGTGGAGCCGGCGTAGGGTGAGAACGCGGAGCCCGACGACGAGCGGCCGAGTTCATCCGTGCGGGGCCCCGAGAGGACGCTGGTGCTGTACGCGGGGCACGAGTAGAGCGCCAGCGAGGCGGACGGCTGGTACAAGTAGCCTTGCGGGTAGGACATGGCCACACACGGGCATGGGGCGCGCCGCGCGGCGGCCGCCAACAAGCCGGGCGGCGCCCTGCGCGGGCGAGCGGGCGGGCACCTGGCCTCCGGCTGCCCCGAGCCGCTGTTCCTCGGGCCCCGGCTCCCGGGCCCCGGCTCCCGGGCCCCGGCTCGCGGCGCCTACTCGCTGGCTTCCCGCGCGCCTCCGGCTGCGGCCGCCTAGCCTGTTCCTCTGCGCGCCCTGCTCGCCCCAGCTGGGTTTTCCCCCCTTCCCTTGCTGCTTTCTCCGTTTCCCCCCCTCGCTCTTCGCACTGGGGGGCTCTGCTTTTGGCTTCGCAAAGGTCCTGCCAAGATGCTAAGTTGGAAATTGAGGATTCTGACGCCTTGTGCGCGCCCGAAGCTCCTCCTTCCCGGGGTGTAGTCGGTGGTTGGACTGGCAGGAGCCTCTGGGCGGCCGCAGCCAACCCGGCCGCCAGGCGCGCCCAGCTCTCTCCCTCTTCCTCCCGGGCTCCCTCTCCCGCTCGCTGGCGCGCCCCTCGCCCCTCCCTCGCGCCCGCCTCTCCTCCGCGGCCCTCCTCTCCCCCTCCTCCTTGTCTCCCCCCTCCCTTCCCTGGTCTCGCCCTCCGTTCTCTCAAGACTCTCGAGCGCCGGCCCCAGGATGACAGTCACATCCCAGGCGCGACGATCGCTTCCAACTTTTCTTCCTCCTCCAAGTGCGGGCGGCGCGGCGGCGGCGGTGGCCGACCTGGCCGCCCCGAGGCACAAAGGGGACGAGGCCCAGGACTGCGTGCCAGCGAACGCTCCGCTCGCTCCTCGCCACAGTAAAGCGCAGAGTTAGCGGATTTCTGGTTCGCGAAGAGGCTGGACCCCGCGGCGGATAAGCTGCCCACCGGCCCCCTGGCTTCTCCCGCAAGTCAAGGGTCCCGAGAGAGAAGTGGAAGACTCGTCGGGAGGGTCCCTGGGAGAGAGCCGGTTGAACGCCCTCACCCGGGGCTCGGGGAGGCCGGGGTGCCTGTCCCCGTCCGCGAGCGGCGGCAGCAGCAGCAGGTGGACGGTACACAGGCCTCGGACATCCGCGCGTACCCGACCCGGCCTTCCTTCTATCAACTCCCAGCCAGACGCGGGAGCAGACACTGGGGGCTCCAGACGTGTGGGGAGGGGGGTCGCAGACCAGAGCTGCCAGAGAAGCGTCTGAACTGGAGTAGGTCTTTGGACCCCACTCCAGCCCGCCCCGCCACGCGCGTCCCCTTCCCTTTTGCACGCGCTCTCGCACCCGCCCGGGCCCCACTGCAAACACTTCGCAGGGCAGTGGCCAGCCCCCAAGCACTGTTTGTTCAGCGAGGTGCTGGGAAGGCAAAACACACACACACACAACTGAGTCACGGGCAGAGATCGTGCCCACGAGGGCCACGCGGAGCACAAACCAGACCCTCCGCCCGTCTCTCCAGCCCGCGCCGCCAACGCCACAGACGCACTGGGTCTCGGGGGCAGGCAAGGGGCGCTGGTGAACCAGGACAGGGGCCGGCACCTGGTTGGGCACTCCGTTGGGGCTCCGTATGGCGGGGACTTTGTGGCCTTTTATAACGGGGTCACGCGCACGTCGAACTGTACAGAGAGTGCCCCGAAAAGACTTCGGGCAGGCGCGACGCGCTCCTAGACTCTGGCCCCCCGCACACGCACCCGCTCGGCACCGTTGTAGACGCACGGCGGCGCGACTTCGCGCACGCGCACTGCCTCCGCCCCGCCCACGCCCCCAGGCCCCGCCCCTCGCGCGGAGAACCTTTGGGTCCTCGCGGCCCTTTCCCTGCCTGCCGTCACCTCTAATTGGACGCTGGCCGCCGTTGGCTCCGCCCCCCCAAGGACGTGCGCCAGTTTCCCTTCTAGTCACGGTGCCGAGGGGGCGGAGCCTCGGAGCACTATTGTCATGGAGACGGGAAGCCGGTAGCCGAGGTGGCGGGCATAGCCCGGCCGCCGTGGCTGTGAGTCCACGGAGAGACTCAGGCGAAGCCGAGGGGCCCTGACGGTTCGAGGAGGAGAAGGGAGCGCGGAGCCGACCAGCGCAGCTTCGTCGGCCGCCGCGGCGCGGTGTCCTCCCGGGAGCGCTGTGGGCCCAAAGGGTCGCGGGGGCGCCTCCGAGCGTCCCGCCCGCCTCCATTCTCTCCCGCCTCTCGCAAGTCCCTCCGCGCCTCAGCGACCGCCCCCGGCTCCGCCCGCGGCCGCCGCAGCCCCTCGCGGTAACGGTCGGTAGCGGCCCGCGCGCGTCGCCCGCCGGGAGCTCGCGACGGCCACGAGGGAGCGTTCGCGGCCCGCGCGCCCGCGCCGCCGAGGAGAGAGGTGAGAGCCCCGGGGCAGGCCCGCCGCCCGCCGCCCGCCGCCCGCCCGCCCCGTCGCCGCCGGGCTCCCCGCCCCTCCGGCCGCGGCCGCGTCCCCCGGTGGCCCGGGCCGCGTCCGCGCGGAGCGGGCCTTGCCCGGTGTCACAGGACCCCGGGCGGGCGCGCGTGGACGTGGGGTCCCCGCCGTCTGCACGCGGCAGCTGCCGTGCTCTCGGCTCGTTTCCAGGATGCGGATTTCTGCAGTGGAGCCACCGAGGTCTGTGCCACCGAGAATCTGAGCCTGTCACGCAGACATCCTCATTACATCGTCCTGCCGCGCAGGGCTGCTGGCGACCCCCCACCCCCGCTTTCTTTCACTGTCTTCTTGTTGGTGTCAGGGGTTGGGGGGAGGGGGAGAAGCCTGAAAAATAGTGAAGCGTTTAGAATTTATGGTTCTGTTGCCGTGGTTGTCACCTCCGCTCCGCATCAAATGTAAGCATTTCTTAAGGATGTCTCTATTCTCTGCTTTCTGGGCACATCGGGGGGCTCCGCTGCGCGGCTCGGAGACAGACCCCTGTTCGTAATGGGTGGAGGGCAAGAGCTGGTCGCTAGCAGGCTGGGGGGGCATTCAGATTCGCCCCTGTCGGGTTTTCTCCGTTTTTCATGTAAAAGCTTTCACGTCTTTGCTGGTAAACAGTTTTTAACTTTTTAAATCTTGGTAGCAGTGAGGATAGGCTACCCTACCCGCCCCACCCCGCACCCCCTTTATTCATCAGCTCCCCCTTTTGGAAACCTGCTTGCTTTGTTGGTAGTTTCACTCTGGCTCTTTCTTGTCCCCGAAGCTTTCTTCCCCCACGAGAGGTGGGAGCTGATCTTCCCTCTCATTTCAGGTTACCAAGACGACTACATTTAGGGCAAGGGTGCTTGTTATTGCATTTGTATCTTCCTGAACATTTTAACTTAAACTAGGGGGGGCTAAGTATGCCCTGATTGCTTTTACCGTCGGACTCTAAAAACTCTTAATTTTAAAAGTTATTACGGATTTGTTGGTTTGTCATGTCTGCACAGATCCAGTTATGCATAACTCTTAAAATTTAAAGCTTTTAATACAAGACCCACAGTTGTACTGCTAAGGCATGGCCTCAGAGCTTGCTTTTCGTGTTTTGACTGTACAGTTGTCATTGTTTAAATCAAGTGCAAAAGAGGTTATTCCTGTTTATTTAGTGTAATAACTGTTTACAGTTAAAACTTTAAAAGACTCATAACAGTAGGTCTGCTGTATTTTAAAGATCTCATAATTTTTGTGGGAGAGACACAACACCGACACTAGAAAAGGCAACAGATTGCTTCTGTCATATCACTTTGCTGTTTTGGAGTGTACTTAAAGGATTATGATTGATAAGGCTGTCTTACCAGAGAATGTTGACACAGGTGTGCATCGTTATCTTAATTAAGATCCTGAGAAAATGTTGTCTATAAAATGGTGACATAAGAAGGGCAGCATATTTTTGTACAGTTTGCTTTTGGAGAATTTAATTGCACTTGAAACCTGTCTTTGAGCTTCCAGATTTTGCGAGCACTTTGGCAACAGAAGTTGTAGAGAGAAATGATAGTTTAATGTTAAGTGTTCTGGCATGTCCTAATACTACTTGTGGCTTTTTGGCAATGCTTTTGTCGGCTTTCTTTGTGTTTTATCTTTGTGAAATAATGGTTGCTAATTTAAAAGGGAAAGCATAAGTAGAGCAGTATTTGTATATTAAGCAAATGTTTACTAGTGTTCAGACTACATCTATAGAGGAAGGGGTGCTTAATATGCAGAAACAGGAATATAATAAAGAGGTACATATATGAGAAATTTATGATACTTTATTTTTTGGAAAACAGTTTCCTAGAATATTATAATGATCTAAATTTATTTTTCATGTCATCAGGTACTTAGCTACATTGCTTAGGGAATAATACCCTGTTTTTCTTTTCAGAAATAGAAAAAAAAAACCAAAACCTGTCGTATTTCTTCCAAAATATTGTGCGGTGAATTTGAATTGGTGAACAAATGAAGATAATGCATTTAGCCTCCTATTAGCTTAGGGGTAAGAATCATAACCTGGGTGATCACTAAATTAATACTACTGTCCTTGACTTCAAATCTCTGAAAGCAAAAACAAAAGCAAGACGGATGCTGTTGATCATATTACCCTTGGCTTACCCAGCACCTAATACCCTTTAACATAAGTATTGCATTAAGATCCCTCCCCCTCTTTGCAGATCATGATTTCCTGGAAGCTGGCTGTCCATCAGTGTGTGTAAGATGTGTGAGTGTTTTTCTTTAATATTAAAACTCATTGTAGAAAGAGGAAATGAAAGTGGAGGAGGCCATAGGCATATGATCGGAGAAGCCAGGTGTAGAGTCACAGCTCATTTGTGACTCCAAGGATAATTAGCTGGCTAGAGTTACATGGTAAACTAAAATCAAAGAAAGACTTATTTAGATTTGTTTGCTGAAACTAAAACAAGAGCATTAATTTTGAGATAAAGCTTTACTGCTCCCCCAACTCCCTCATCAGAATTTTTTTTTTCTGGCAGCTACGATCAGCATTCCCATGTTATTATCCATGTATTATTTTCAAATTTGATATGCTGTGTTAAAAGAAATGAAATAGCAATATGAACTAATTACCTAGCATTCGTTTTAATGAATAACACAAATAATTATTAGTATATTTTTACATGATAGAAATCTTAGAAAAAATTTAAATGTTCTTCAGTTGATAACATGCAAGTAAATGAAAGGTAATCCTGTGTAAATTATAGATTATGAAAACAGTATCATATTATGGAATAATGTTTTAACTCTGAGATAGCAGAGCCTGTTTTCTGTGGTAATATTGCAATATCTTTGTATATTTTCTTTCACTTTCAACATTGTGATGGCTTCTGTATTCTTAACATCTTTTTGGTGTAATTGTTAGCTGTTTTATTGTTCTTAATAGAATAATTCTCAGAACTCTTAAGATGTAAAATCTTGGAATTATTTTTTGTTGTTGTTTAGTCATGACGCTGGTTTGCTTTTACAGCACTACTCTGAAGTGTGATTCCTATGACTTATTTCTGCATAAATCAGCAATATTTTTATAGCTAGAGTATACCTAAGCAAATTAACTTAGATACCTCAAAATTGAAAAACAGTATATTCTAATGTAGTTTTAGTTTAAGTCTTTATTAGTAGGGATACACTTAACATTTGTTCAGGAGAAGGGAATATAATTTTCTCCTGCAGTTGTCATTTATGTAATCTGTTTTTATAGCCTTTTCCCAGGCTAATGAGATTCCACACCTTGATACAGCCTTTATTTGTTTTTTTGCTGTAATATGGAGTGATACCTTGGAGAAAATTAAATTAGACTTTCGTATCTAATATCCCCAAAGTATTTAACTGGTCTCCTGTGTTTCCTTAAACAGAATCATTTCCTTTTCTGTGCAGGTGATAAGTATGGTGCTTCCATAATACATTTGGATGTTTTCAGCCAAGTTGACTTCTGGACTTTGGGGTTCCTCCAAATGTTGGCTGAACTTTCTCCTTGCACATCCCCAGGCTCATCTGCAAGTGAGTGTCTGCACAGCGTTCTCGTGTGTGTGGAGTAAACCCCAAATAGCATGTGTTGGTTTTACCAAAGTATTTATAGTGATAATAGGGACTAAGTATAGAATGTTACTTAGGACTTTAGTTATTAACATTTTACTAATGCATTAAACAAAGTGTCAGTAAATAGAAAAATTTCTGATTCATGGAAATACACTGAATAATTTATTTTTAATGATATCATTGGATAGTGAAATTTATAAACTCAGTGCTTCTCATAAAAATTAAGACTAAAGTTATATTTTATAAAAATAGTTATTAATTAAAAGAAATAATCTGTTTATACCAAATTATAATTTATCTTATTATTATCTTCATTACTCAGTTCTGTTCAGAATAAATTTAGTGGGGGTATCAGCTCCAGTTATAAGTACCAAACTCTCTTAATGGTAAAGAGTACACAGTTGTGTGTAAAACCTGTCATTTCTCATCAAACTTGGAGCTCCCAAATATAAGCAGATGAGAAAAGCTAGGAGAAAAAAACAAACATTTTGCAGAATATTTGTGTTGTGTGGTAGGGAGAGCAAGGAACTGGATGTAATGATAGAGTACATTTTGTTAAGTAAAAAAAGATGGTTGCGTGACCAAAAAAAAAAAAAAAAAGCTAATATCACAGAAGGCAACTATAGTTAGTAGAGCCTGCAATAAAATAAATGCTTCTCTATGAATATTTTCAAAGGCATTAAAGTGATTTTTAATGTAATAAGAAGTAATATATGTTAATAATTGTTCTGAATAATATACTTGTGTTCCCCTATCATGGATCAGGTCTTAATGGAGATGGGACCACGAGCTAAAGCATTATAGCCAATTAGAAAATACACAACCCAAATATGAAGAAAATGTTAAGCAGTGAACAATCTTACTCCTCTTTGTTTGCCTTTAAGCTTAAATTTTTTGTTGTTGAATTTAAAAGATAAGAGGATGTGTTCTTTTTTTCCTGCTAAGGATAAATATAGGAAAAATCTAAACATGTATGCAAATTGGTGAGTTTTTTATCTGTTGTCAACCAAAATTTATTATTAGGTTCATGTTATGTATATTAATGGTATGCAAATGTATTAAAACTCATACTCCTTTTATATAAAATAGGTGTGTGTGTGGTAGGCAGGAGGTTCCCCACTCTTTTGAAAATATGAAGAAAACATGTCCTTTCAGCAGTAGTGTGCTGTGGTTGATTAATTGAGAAGGTTGTATTAAATATTCTCTAGTGGAAATAGCTAGAGTATGCTCTTTAAGAAATGTATCATTCAGGAATAAAATCAATTGAAATGTTGGTAATTAAATTGTAATTCCATGAAGGAAGGAAGTGGTAGGAAAGATGAAGCTAACTATTGCTGTTTTTCTTTTTAAGAATCTGCAGTTCATAATGGAGCTACTGTACTGACTATTGGAAGGAGGAGATTCTGAAGATAGGGAGGTAATATTATCTCTTTTAAAAGAATACTTTCCTCTGTAATCCTAAGCCTTTATTACATATAAGAACTGTATCTGGTAGACAGCAATTTCTTTACATTTGAGATATGAAAATGATCTGATTTTCCTGTCCTGAGTTTTTGAGCTACTTCTCCTAGGGCTATGGGTTATGTTGGGAGAACTGAAAAATCTCATCTAGGCATACTCAGCACCCTTAAAATAGTGTCTTTCTGAGAATTTGATCTGTGATGGTGGCCTGCACAGTTGTAGTAGACGTCATTTTAGTGTGTGGTTGATGTGCGTGCATTTAGCAGGTTGCTTAGCTGTCCTCATTTACCTCCTAGTCTTTGTTGCCGCCTCTGGAGGAATGCAGTTTTCTGTAGGGCGATTTATTGCCAGCCACACCAAACTCTGAGTGGGAGACTTGGTGGTTGACAACTGGCTCCAGAGCTCTGCCAAGGAGTTAGCTGGGCCCAGCCTTGCTGCCCTAGTGCACTGCAGGCCAGGAGCTCACACACACCGGTCCTTTTTCTAGTTCACAGCTCTAAGTCCCTTTCCATTTTCTGTGTAATCCAGGCTATGGGTCATGCTTTCCTTTTCCTCTGTTAGGATGGCTTGCTGCTTACTTTGCAGCTGTTGCAGGGATCCAAATGGAATGGAGGACTCTTATCATTCTGGATGATATCTTTGATAATTTATTCGAGTGCTGTTTCATTTTCAAAAACCCTGTGTTGGTGTTAAAGAATAAATCTAATATTCTTAAAGAATGAAAATTACGTTCAATTTGTATCAATAGGAAAAGATTCTATATTCTCTAGCTATGTTGTCACATTGACTATATAGGTTAAATTCAAAACATAAAACCCTTTTATAAAAGACAGTTACTACATCTAAGACTGTTTATACAGGCTTAAATTGTATAATGGCATTTATGTCTTTTTTTCTCCTTTTTAAGAAAAATATCTACTCCCTGAACTGTATCTGTAGAGGGATATTAGTAGAATAATAAAGGACTTCATGGTATCTAATTATTTAATTAGGAAATTGGTAAGCAATTTGCTAACTTAAATCAATTTCTTCTATTAAAGGAGCTAGTATGCATTTAAAAACAAAGAAACTTCAGAAAAAGACTCTTACATATTTAAATCAAATGTTGTTTTTGATTAACATACCGGGAAGGAGAAATATACCAATCTCAGACTCTTATTCATGGCTAGGTAGAGGTTATAAGCAGCTGGGGAAGCCATTAAAATGTAGCCTAGAAAAAAAATGGTGATATCAAAGGGATTACTTGGAAAGCAGTTTAGATTTGCAAAACAATTCTATATTATGACCTTGACCAACTTTTACACTTCATATACTTGGGTTATTCCTCCAGCCTTAAACAAAAAAGCAGTCTATGGTACAGCGTGTGTAGGGAATGCAAGAGTATTTCTGAATGACTACTAGATCTTGCTGGTCATCTTAAAATATGCCACGATATTACAAAGTTGAACTGTAATATGTATTAATAAAAGGAAAATATAAAATTTAATATCTGGGCAACTGAGACCTTTAGACCTACTTTAAAAGTATAATCTTGACATCTATGACACTATTTTTTTTGTCTGTTACATATATAGAATTATGGATATTCTACAATCCAAATTTCTTATTTATTAACTCCAAATTTTATTCTTTATAACAGAATTTTAAAATAAAAGGTAGAGGTGCTTTGGAGAGTAAAATTTTGAGTCATTGCTAATTTATTAAACATCAGCACACAGAAAAGCAGCCTTGATTAATTTAGAACTCTGCAAGGGGGGCAGGTAAAACTGTTTTCAGCTGAAATTTCCTCGTGCAGCAACCATTTAAATTAAATGTTTGTTAACACAGTAGTGATGGCATTTTCTCCTCCTCCTCCTTGTGGTTTTGTCCAACTAGATGTTACAGTGGCAGTTGCACTGACTGTTAAGTGTTTAAATGATGACACCATTATGTGAAGTGATTTTGAAATGAGAGATTCCAGCCAAGAATTACATCTGCTCCCATCTCCTTCAAATCATACTCTCTGGCAGTACAGATTATGATTGATTTGTTTGTGACAGATTGCAGGAAACAGTCATTGATTTTTCAATATTTTACCTTAAAATTATTTACAGTTGTAACCA
Source organism: Craseonycteris thonglongyai (assembly GCA_004027555.1). Taxonomy (NCBI): domain Eukaryota; kingdom Metazoa; phylum Chordata; class Mammalia; order Chiroptera; family Craseonycteridae; genus Craseonycteris; species Craseonycteris thonglongyai. Next base: position 28,807 of record PVKE010014965.1, read on the forward strand.
TGGGGAGGTATTTCCATGGGCTGTCAGCCCCTGAAAGACTAGGATAATATTCCCTGCTCTCTGACAAGACAAATTACCTGTAATGAGTGCAGTAGCTGAAGGGTATACTTTTATTTTAAAATATGTCAATAACCCCAGTGACTAAACGAATATTGATTTAGCATAATGAAGCCTGAGTAATGTGAAAATGAGCTTTTTCAAGGAGCATAGTAAAGACTTTCTTTTTAGCTGGTTCTAAGAAGCTTTTCATTCTTTTCAACTAGCTACTGGAGATAAGGACTTTTATATGCAAACCGTCAGGAATGAATATAGTATTGTTTGTGATAATCAGGGTCCAAATATTTTGCTCTTGTTTTTATTGATTCTTTTTCAAATCTTACTTGGAGTCTTACTTTTAGTCATAGAATAGCTACTGATTTACTTGATTTTTATCTTTAACTGACTTAGTATTTTTATAATTTCAACATATTTTATGTTAGCATCTCTGGTAATGAATATTAAAATAAAACTATATGTACGGTTATTTGTAGATGACATAATAATTATCTGAAGACGTTTCAGATGGGTTATTGTAGTATTTAATGTGTTGTGTTTTATGGTAGGATAATTCCCAGTCCCTGGACATCAGATTGCTTTCAGTGGGAATGAAGATTAATTTACTTAAGTCCTGATATTGTAGGCATCAGTGTGTGTTTTCATTTTTGTCAGATTTCTACCCCTTTTTAAAGTGTGAGTCTCACCTTTTTTATGGATTTAGATCTCAATACATAAGGTCCTTCAAACAAGAATGATAGCAGATATGTATAGCTTTATTTTATAGTCCATCAAGGAACCTCAGGATTTTATGCCCGAATGAGTATCTCCATATCTAAGATGGTAAGGAGAAAATAGAGTAAACAATGCCAATAATATATAGCAGAAAAATCAGTATTTGAACAAGATGTCAAACTGATATTTGATGGGAACCTACATTTTATGATAACTAACAGTAATGAAATCTTATTATAGCAATAGGTAGAGTCCCTTTAGAAATTAAAAATGAGTTTTGATTTAAAGAAAATTCTGATCGCTCTTTGTGAGTGCTAGTTCTCTTGTAGCATGGCGTTGGAAATGTTGCAATAAAATGAAAAATATAAACATACTTTTAATGGAAAAAGGGACAAACTCTAGAACAATAAATTATTTTTTCCCCAGGTATTTGCCTAAGGGTGGGACACAGATGATTCTGAGTTGTGTCTTGCAATAAAACTAGATGCTTTATAAAATACTAGTCCCATGGTTTCAGATGGTACAAGGTTTTATTTCTCCATACCCCTCCCCCAAATTCTTTCCCTTTTTCTATTAAAACAGCCTTTGAAAATATAAATATGTCAAATCTATCTATTTATATTATAGTCCAAATTCTTCAGTCATTAATTTTGTTTATATAATAGTTTTTTTAAGTTGATGTAGTGTCCACAGAACTTATACATAAATAAGGTATATCTATAGATTTGCCTTCCAGGAAAAAAATGGGCATAGATTTTTTAATAGTTATGTTTAAATAAAGCATATTTTCTTCAGACAAATCTATTCTAAAGAAAACATCTATATTGTTACTAGTTTATTTTGGTGTAAAATAATACATGTATTAATATAGTCAGTACCTTTTCACTCTTAATATTTAGTTTAAACTTGTGTGTTAATTTTTTAGTACGTGTGCAAAACTATTTATGTGAATTAAATTTAATCAATATGTAGATAAAGTAAAGCTTTTCCTGGGGAAATTATTCTGTTTTGGATGCTATGTGCTTCTCTGTTCCTCATCTCCCCTTGGAAAAAAAAAACAAAACAAAACTGACTTTTCTCCTGTAGGGAAAAACTATGTAAAGAGTTTTTAAGTCATGCAATTCATTGCCTGGAGTTGGTTAAAACATTTATTTTTTGAAAAGGAGAAAATTCCCCCATTTTAAAAGTCTTTCTTGTATTTGTATCTATTGAGATAAACAATTTACTTTGCTATATAGTACAAACCGATCTACCTAGTTTGGTTTTTTTTCCAGAATTCACTTTACTATGTTTGGTTTGACCTTCTATGATAACCTAATATAGGAACAAATTAGCATATAATTTTATTTTCCATGTGACCTCAACCAGTTGTAGAATTATACTACCATTTTGGGGGGACAATTTGATAGTTTATGTAGACTGTAGTATTAAGTGTTTGCAAATGTTCTGAGCATCCTGGCTCATGTGTTGTCAAATGTTCTAAAAGTAAGCAGTTAGAGGAAGTACTCACCTTGGTACCAAGTTCTTACAACACCTCCTAAAGGCAGCATTCTTAACTGCTATCCATAATGGATTGGTGTGGTTTGTCTTCTACCAGGCAGAGAGCAGCACGGCAAAATAAGTGCCGTTGGTGAAGTATAAGATACTAGGGTTTGGTAGTGACAGTGATTGTGATAACTGAGTGGAATTTCTTTTTTCTTTTAGATTCAGCTGTCGATCTTCAAAATTTCCTGTGGTCTGTTCAGTCTAGATGCAGAGGACATGGAAAAATCAAGTGTCAAGTGGTTTAAATGTTATGGGTGTTCCTATTTATAGACTACAGTGTTTTTCCAATTAAAATCCTTGGTTGTCATTCAGAAGGTTATGTGCTTCTTGATCACCAGTTTTATTTGAAATGCTTTGTATTGTAGAATATCACCAAACATTTTTTCTGTTTTAATCAAAGTACAGAAAAAAATCAATTTCATATGTTGACTTGTTTTCTAAAATGTCTTTATTCGGTTGAATGAATGTTTATACCTGAAAAAGAGGTCTCAACAAAAAAGTCTCTTTCTTCATCATAGCACTTCTGGCAACCCAATATCCTTAGACAGGTTTAAAATCACTCTCTACTGAGACCCTACTATGTTTTGGGAAGAAAAAAGAGACTGGAAACATATCCATATACATATCTTAATTCTCTCTGTTAGTCCCGCAGGAATTGAACATTTTCTCCTCAACAAATCTATTAGCTCAACTCACCTATGAGAAACAACCGTCTGAGTGTCAGAGCGTTTGCCGTGTGTTTGAACATTTAATTTATGTAATGAGGCTGTCATTCCGTTTTCACAGAGTCCTTACCTTTAAGTAGACTGAATAGTAAGGACTTGCCTTGCCCTTGCGAAATGCCTTGTTGTGGCCTTTGTGGTGGATGTAGGAAAGCAGAAGGATTCCTCGGGGCCTCTGTGGTATGAGTACCGTGCAGGGGTATGTTGACCAGAAAGAGCCCTCGGTGAGGGAACTGCAGAGATTCACAGGTGCTGATGCCATATGTGGAAACTGCTGTGAGTTACAGTGTGGGAGTAACCCAGTTGGTACTTCATCCACTTCCATAGTTTTGACAAAGAATCAAAATGCTATGATGAATTCGTAAGGTCAGGTCTCAATATGGCAGTCAATTTATTAGGCTAGAGCATTTTGTTTTAATTCTAATTAAACTCTTTGAGATAATATTTTGAGATAATACAGATTACACTTGTAATTGTACTAAATAATGAAGAGATCCCTTGTTTCCCCCAATAGTAACATCTTACAATACATATAGTACAGTATCACAACCCAGACAATGACATCGGCACAGTCAGATGCAGAATCTTTCCATCACCACAAGGATTCCTCAGATTGCCCTTTTATAAACATACCTACTTTTTTCACACACACACACACACACACACACACACACACACACACACACACACACACACACACACACACACACACACACACCCTCCCCTTAACCTTAACAACTAATAATAGAACTAATCTATTCTCTATGTAATTTTGTCTTTTCAAGAATGTTACTTAAATGGAATCAAATAGTGTATAACCTTTTGGGATTGGCTTTTCTCATTCAGCATAATTTTCTGGAGATTCAAATTGCATTTATCAATAAATTTTTTCTTTTTTTATTATTGGGTAGTATTCCATGGTATGATTGGCGCATGGTTGGTTTAACCATTCATCAGTTGGGACAAGAATTGTTGCAAGTTTTTGACTATCACAAATAAATGACTATAAACATTTATTTACAGTTTTTTGTGTGAACATAAGTTTTCATTTTTCTGGGATAAATACCCAGAAGTGCAATTGTGGTTCATATGATAATTATATAGAGTATTTTTTTTTAAGACTAGAAGAACTTTTGTGTGTGTAGAAGGCAAGACAAGGAGTACATCTACATTTTTGTGGTGTTTTTGCTTTAACTGGATTTGTTTAGGATTTTAAAACATGCAGACAATCATAAATAACTTGTACTCAGATATCAAAAAACATATTTCCACAACCTAGATTTCTTTTTTTTTTTTTTTTAGAGAAATACTTTTTGAGGGGTAAACAATTCCTATGTATAGGAATAAAGGTAGACATATACAGAAAAGGTGTTGCAAAGCTGACAGGTTACTTGGAGAAATTTGGGGGGCGGGATTTTCCAAGTGTTAATAGAGACTTGACATTCAAGGATATGTTGTAATAATTTCTGAATTGATAGATTTTTTAGTTTTTGTTGCTGTGATTCCTGATGCTTTTATTTATAGAATTAACTCCTTGTCTTTACAATTTGTGTTCAGTGGTATTGCATTTAATGCACATTTAATTCATATGCACTTAGTAGTAGGAAAAAGAAAAAAAAAATTTTTTTTAAGTATTCTTAGTACATGGCCCCTAAAAATGCAACTACTTTACAGAATGTTTAATGGAAGAAACAGCTGTGTTCCAAACCCTGGTGGAGATTATACTGTTACATTATAATTACTGAGATATAGTGAGGTATGTACAAAATTATATGCTATATTTTGGGGGAGACCCACTGAAAAGATGGATATTCAAGGATAATTTTTACTCTGATTTTCTACCATATATATTGATGTTAGAACTCTGACACAAAATGTAGCTTTGTTTTTTTAAAAGAAACATTGGATGTGGTTAACTAATTACAATGATCCTGCTAATAAAAGTCAATATTATAAATCTTTAAATTTTTTTTACTGAACTACTAGGCTCAGGGGACCCATCTTTCAATGCTTTTAAACATAGTTTCATCTTTAGCCTATTTTGGTCATGATCATAGTGATATAAATGACATAAGATAATACAAAATCCTTGCCCTTAAAAATGACCCAGGGGAAAGCCGGGACGGCTCAGCGGGTTGAGCGCTCGCTTTGAGGCCATGAGGACTGAGGATCGAATCCCGGCTCCGGCCCAGGCAGGACCCACATGCTGAACTGGGGAGTTCCCACAGTTTGGTTCTCTAACTGTCTCTGTCTCTGTCTCTCTCTCTATCTGTCAAAAAGTAAAATAGAAATAACTATGCACTGAA
>PVKE010014966.1:0-11971 GCA_004027555.1 Craseonycteris thonglongyai
GGGGGGGGGGGGGGGGGGGGGGCTAGCACAGGTTACAGGGATGGGGTTGGGGGTGCAGATGAGACAGGTTACAGGAGAGATTTGGGGGTTCCTGAGGGCATGGGGCCAGGGATCAAGGCAGGTGGTAGGGATTGTTTAGGGGGGTCTGGGAGCACCCTGTCGGGGGCTGAGGCCGGTCGCAGGGGAGGCTCAGGGGGGTCTGGGGAAACAGGGCAGGGGCGTGAGCAGGGCTACGGAGAAGGTTCCAGGCGGTTTGGAGCAGCAGGCTCACCAGCCGGGGAGGGGGAGTCCGGGGTTCGAGAAGCTGTGGGACACATTTCAGGGGGCCGGGCAGCCTCAGAGGGGTCCTACGGTGGATCCAGCCCCCAGGGTGGCTCAGACAGGAGCAGAGGGACAGGGCTGGCCAATGGGGGCGGCCCTGGGGCTGGCGCTGGGATGAGTGGTGTGGGGCGGGGCTCCGAGACCAGCCCTGGGGGCTCTGTGAGCTCAGGGGCCCCGGGGATACTGGGGGCCGATGGTTCAGAGGGGAAAGCGGGCATCACGGAGTGGCAGGACGGCCCCGGGACCCTGTGGCACTCCAGCAGGGAGCGTGGGTCTGTGGACCATGGCCGTGTGCCTGCTTTCGGCTCTCCCGATGGTCAGGGGGCCGTGGAGGGTGATGCTCCGGCGTCCCTGCCCAAAGGGGCCGGCAGGAAAGCAGGCCCAGGGACGGCAGACGGGGGCGGAGCCGCGGGCCAGGGCGGAAGGGCCTGTCGGGGGGCAGAGGAGTCGCTTCGGGGAGGCCCCGATGGGCGGGGGGCGTCCAGGGCTCTGAGTGAGGAAGGTGACACTTTCAGGGGCCGGGAGGGGGCCGCAGGCTGGAGGTCCCGGGGCAGCAGGGGTTCAGGCCCAGGCACAGGCAGCTCCGCTGGTCTTGGGGACTCAGGTGGAGCCTGGAATGGTCTAGAAGGTCCTTCCGGCAGAAGAGACTCTAGAGACGGGTTGGGGGACGCCCAGGGCTCTGCGCTGGGCAGAGGGCGGAGAGGGGGAAGGGTCAGCCTGGGCCAGCAGGGCGCCCTGAAGGAGGGTGAGGGGCAGGGAGCCGAAGAGGCCGGCCAGTCGCACAGGCGGCCCCATGGGGACAGGTCCCAGCTGGAGGCCCGGGTGGGAGCCCCAGAAAGGGGGGTAGCAGGAGAGGCCAGAGGCCAGGGGCAGCCCCCCACAGGAGGGGACGGAGGGTACCCCGAGGACGCTCCCCATGAAGACGGGCCCCAGAAGCCCCTGAGGGTCCGCAGGAAAGGCGGCCCGGAGCTCGGGCTGGACTCCGTCAGGGGCCAAGAGAGCAGTGTCACCCCGAGTCCCCGCCCCAGACGCAAGCCCGGCTCGGGGGACCCCGCACCCCAGGAGTTCCGAGGTAGGTTTCGCCCGCTGGGCGGGCTCCGCTGGGGACCCTGCCCACTGGGGCTGTGTGGGGGGAACGTGGGCCCGGTCCCAGTTCTGCCTCAAGCCCCAAGCTCTGTCCCTGCCAGCGTGCCCGCTGCCAGGGTCCTCCTGCCATCCTTGAGCCGGCGGGACCCCGGTTGCGGGGCTCAGGGGTCTCCCAGGCATCTGCCCTGACACCCTGCATGGGGCCCCCAGCTTCCCATCTCTGATCCCCAGTCCCTCCATCCTGCACCCCAGTCTCCTGCCTAGTTCCCGCCCAGACGATGCGGGGGAGCAACCAGGGTGCACTGCAGCCCACGGCCTGGGGGCCCCCTGAGTGACCGACCCCAGCCTCTCTCTGTGGACCCCCCTCTAGACCGTGCCCAGGGTCACTTCACCCAGGGCCTGGCTGACACGGAAGCCCGGCTGGGGGAGGACACCGTGCTCTCCTGTATCCTCAGCCGGGACCTGGGACCCGGGTCCTGGTTCAAGGATGGAGTCCAGGTGGGTACGACCCCTCCCGTGACCAGGCTGTTGGGGTGCGGGGTGGCGGTAATGGGGGGCACGCAGGAGAGGAGAGGGGGCCGGCTCTTCCGCCTGCGTTTGCCTAGTGCGGCCGCCCTGGGAGTTTAAATAGCCGAGAGCGTGTGCGGGACACACTGGGGCTTGCAGGGGTGTACCCCACGTGCCCCGTCCTGCACCCCAAACGCCTTCCCGCCCAAGCAGGGGGGCGCGCTCGGCCCTGGGATGGCCGACTGTCCTTCCTTCTGGCTGTCATCTCAGGGGGAGGACGTCACAGAGCGTCACTTCCCGCCCACTTCCGGGAGCCCTGCTTCCATCGGGAGCTCAGCTAAAACTGCAGCCCCGGCCCAGGGCAGGGAGGCCGTTCTGCGAGAGCGTCCCTCACGCTGGGCACCCACTCGGTGCCCGTCCACACCCATCGGTCACCATGCTTCCTGCATGGGGGGCGTCGAGGGGCCCCGCTGGGCCGGGGGGAGCCCGGGGCTGGGGTGACAGCTCCATGGCCACCTTGCTTACAGCTCGGCAACGAGGACGGGCTGGTCTTCGAGCAGGAGGGCCTGGTGCGCCGGCTGCTCATCGCCCATGTGCAGGGGGCCCAGGCCGGGTGCTACGCCTTCGTCGTCGGGGACCAGAAGAGCGAGGCCACCCTGACCGTCCAAGGTGAGGCCCAGCCCGGGGACACGCCGGGTCCGGGGTGCGCCGTCTGGGAGGACGGCCCTGAAGTTCCCTGTCAGGGAGTCGGGTCCCCGGTCCCTCCAGCCGTGAGAGGCCACTGTCCCGTCCCAGCCCCCACACGCCCTTGTCCGTCCTCGTGATGTGGGGGCCCTCAGCCCAGACTCCCTTCTCTGGGTACCCTGTCCCCGTCCCTGGTGCACGGTGGCCGGGGTTCTTTGACACCCCCTGTGCTGTTCCACCCTAGACCCGCCGGTCATCGCCCCGGACGTGATGGACAGCCTGCGGCAGCCTCTGGAGGTCAAGGCAGGGAAGCCGCTGACGGTGAAGGTCCCCTTCTGGAGCCGCCTGCCGGTCCAGGCCACCTGGCAGAAGGACGGGGCCCCGGTGGATGGGGGCAGCGGCCGGGGGGCCCAGGTGGCCCTGGGAGACGGCTTCACGCGGCTGTGCCTTCCCAGCGTGAGCCGCAGGGACGGCGGCCTCTACAGCGTGACGCTGAAGAGCCAGGGGGGCTCGGCACGGGCCCAGCTCACCCTGCGCGTCGTAGGTGACTGCCCCGCGCACCCCCACACGGCCGGGGCCCCCGCCTGCCCCTCTCTGCGCCCCCACTGGGTGGGGAGAAGCAGTTCCGCGTCGTAAGGGGCTGGGTGGAGTCCCAGGTAGGACGGTGCCCAGACCGGACTGGTGCCAGGAGGACGGAGGCAGAGGGCTGAGCAGGTGCCCACACCAGCTGCCGAGTGGGACTCCGGGCCACTGACTGTCACCTCCCTGGGGCGGGGCGGGTGTTGGATGGAGACCAGGGGCCCCACTGGGGACTGCACCGGGCATTCCGGCTCGTCTGCTGGCCGATGGGGGGTCCGCACCGCTCCCCTGCCGCTCCCCTGACACCCCCTTTCCCCCTGCGGCTCCCAGATAAGCCGCAGCCCCCACAGGGCCCCCTGGAGGTGCAGGACTGTCAGGGGGCGGGCGTCTGCCTCCGCTGGCGGCCCCCCCGGGACGACGGGGGCCGGGCCGTGGAGCACTACGTGGTGGAGCGGAGGCAGGCCGGCCGCAGCACGTGGCTGAAGGTGGCCCAGCCCCCCGCCGGCACCACCACCCTCACGGACGCCGAGGTGGAGCGGGGCAGGAAGTACGCCTTCCGCGTGCGGGCCGTGAGCACCGAGGGCGCCGGGGACGCCCTGGAGTCGGCTGAGGTGCTGGTGGCTTCTGAGGGTGAGAGGACCGTCCGAGTGTGTGGGGGGAGGAGGGGACGCCCCAGGTCCCCACTGTCCCCAAGGCACAGGGACACCAGGGTCCCTCGTGGGCACCAGGGAGCCTCCTCACATCCACGTCACTTGGGGTCTGGGAGCAAGAGTCGCGGGGTCGTCCCCCCGCTGTGGCTCTCCGGGCACGGGGGACGGACGTTCAGAGCCCGTGGTGAGGGGCCCCGGTGGCTGGTGCTGTCCTCGGCCTCAGCTGCCCCGTGTGGAGCCGCTAGGGGCACCGGGCAGGCTGGACCCCTTGGCCACAAGTCTTCTCCATTCCCGTCATCCCCTGAGTGGCCGGGACAGTGTCCCCAACGCTCCCCGGGAGGAACAGAGCGTGGCCCGCCCAGACGCCCCGCTCCGACCCCGGGGCCCCTGCCCCTGGCTGACCGGCACCTCCTGCGTCCCCAGCGGTTCCCGGGCCCCCGTCCGCCCCAGCCATCCTGTCGGCCTCCAGCCAGGCCATCACTCTGACGTGGACGGCACCTCGGGGACCCCGCCGCGTCCAGGTGCTGGGCTACCTGATTGAGAAGTGCAAGAAGGGGAGCAACACGTGGGCACCCGTGACCGACCGGCCTGTGTCCGGTGAGCGGGTGTCCCGGGGGGCGTCTGGGGAGGCGGGTCTCCCTGGGTCGGGGGGCCCTAATAACTGAAGTGGGGGGAGGTGAGGAGTGGCATCTGCTGTGAAGAGACCAGAGGTGCTGCTCAGCACCCCGCCATGCACGTGACAGCCCCCTGGAACCCCCACACCCCCGGCAGAGGATCATCTGACCTTGACCTCCGGCAGCCGAACGTCTGTCTGGGTCTTAGCTTCCTCCTCCGTGAGAGGAGAGGTGCAGGCCCTGGCTCACGCCCACCCAGCGAGCTGGGGCAGAGCCAGGCCCGGCACCCCTGGGAGGAACTGGGTCCCCCCGCGGGCTGGAGGGGCAGCCGGCTCGGCCTTCCCCAGAGCTCACGGGCACCGCGCCGTCGGGTCCCGTCATGGAGGGACTCACGTGGGCGGGCTGTTTGCAGAGCGGAAGTGGACGGTGATGGACCTGCGGCCCGGCTGCCAGTATGAGTTCCGGGTCACAGCCGTGGCTCCTGCGGGTCCCGGGGAGCCTGGACCCCCCTCGGAGGCTGTGTTTGCTCGGGACCCCATGAGTGAGTGGAGAGCGGAGCCGGGATGAGGCGGGGCCGGTTCCGATGCTGGCGGGACAGGAGGGCACGGGTCAGGGACAGGCCCGAAGGGAGAGGCCAGGAAGGCTGGCAGAGGACGGTCAGAGCCTCTGGTTCGAGGCACACTTAGGGGGCAGGGGAGGCTCAAGTCCCCAAATGGAGGACCGGGCACTGCGGGTAGAAGAGCCCCATCCCGGGTGACGTCTCTCACCTGTTGCTGCTGGGCAGGACGGCCCCCAGCCCGGCCCACCTGTCCTGACCTGCAACCTTGTACTCACCCCGTGGGGCTGGGGCGGGAGGCTCGCAGTGGGACCTCACCACCCCGTCTCTGTCCAGCGAGTATCTGCTCATCGCCTGCTGGGTGGCCGCCGTTGGGCCAGGGCTGAGCGGGTAAATCCGGGCCTCTGCCTCTGAGAAGCTTCGGGACCAGAGCAGCGTGTCCCTGCTCGGGGTCTCGGGGAGAGCCGGGGACCCCCCGTGGGCATCGTGAGAATGGCGGCAGCGGCAAAGCAGCTGTGTCGCCACATCCCCATAGGACGGACTCCTGTCCGCTTCGTTGGGGCCAAAGTTCCCCAACCTTTCCCACAAAACACCTGTTGGACACCTCATGCCAAGGCCCCCGGCCCGGGAGATGCCGCTCCCCGCACGGCCGTGAGAGGGGGTCTCGGCCAGGAGCCTAGAGCCCGGGATAAAAAAAATGGCGGGATTCCAGTCTTGGGGACCTTGGAGCCTGGGCAGCCGGCCCCTGAAACCGGGCTCCTGGGAATCATGGGGACATAGCCGGGGGCCGGGCGGCAGGTTGCCGGGTGCTTTCTGGGGGAGGTGAGCTGGGGCCGGGGTCCCACGCCCGGGGTGGAGTGAGGGCCTGGTGCCCGGGAGGTGACCAGGCAGGACCCCAGCCTCCCCCAGGAAAGCTGGTGACCCTCAGTGAGTGGCCGCCCTCCTGACGTGGCCCCTGGTGCCCGGCCAGGACCCCCCGGGCCCGTGAGGGACCTCCAAGTCACAGAGACCACGCACACCAGCATCGCCCTGCGATGGGCACCACCGGACACACAGGATGGGGACGAGGCGCAGGGATACCTGGTGGAGCTGTGTGGCTCGGACAGCCTGCAGTGGAGCCCCTGCCACCCAGGCACCATGCCCACCACCACCTATACGGCCAAGGGGCTCCGGCCCAGACAGGGCTACTTCGTGCGGGTGACGGCCGTCAATGACGGGGGCCGCGGCCAGCCCGCCACCCTAGACATGCTGGTGGAGGCCATGCCGGCTACCGGTGAGCGCCCCAGCCCTCCCTCCCCCGCCCGCCCCGAGGGGGGTTCCGGGCAGCCAGGACCCCTCCCCCAGTTTAGCACCAGCAGCGCCTGTCGGCAGAGGCTTTCTAATCCCATGTCATCAGAGCCCTGGACAGATGGTATCCGCGTCCCCAGCGCACAGACCGGGAAAGACGAGGTCACACCACTGGTCGTGGCCGAGCGGGGGTCTCACGCAGGGGACCCCATGTGGGCAGGCGGGCGGTCCTGCTCCTCTGGGGCTCTCAGCGTGGGCGCAGCGGGCCGGTCTCCAGCCCGGGCGAACCCTGGGCCACCCCGCCAGCCCCTGCCAGGTCCCAGGCCTGCCACGTCCCGTCTCAGACCCGGTCGCTTCCCCTGCCAGAGGGGGTGCTGGGGACCGGGCTCCCCTCCCCAGACGGCCTGCCTTCCTCAGCTTCCACCCGCCCCCTGCAGACACCTCCCAAGTCCCCCAGGTCCCGCGGAGCCACCCGTCCGGTTAGGTGTCGGCATCAGTGAGACTGACCCAGCGTTCTCCCTAGCGGTCACCCCCCAGCCCACCCTCTGGGTGCCCGGGGGGCAGGGACGCACCTGCAGGGGCGCTGAGCAGACACCCTGTGTGTTCCAGTCGGGCCCAGGTTCCTGGTGGACTCGGGCACAAAGGACTCGCTGGTGGTCAGAGCCGGGGACACCATCCGCGTGCCTGTGTCCTTTGAAGTGAGTGTGGCTTCCGGGTGCGGGGAGGGGCCCAGAGCAGCCGGGCTCTGCCCTGTGGTGCCCGTCTCTCCCCGGTGCCCTCGGGCCTCCAGTTTGTGACCGGGGCTCATGTGGGCATCAGGCCAGAGAGAGCGAGGACGGAGGAGGGTCCCCGCTGAAGGGCCAGCGTGCACCCGGCTGCCAGGTGGCCACTCTGCTCCAGGCTGCAGCTCCCTCCAGTGGGACCTTCCGGAACTGCACCTCCACACCTGGGCGCCCCTTTAGTGGGGCGTTCTGGGAATTCAGGGCCCCCCCCCAGTGTGCGTCATCGGCCCCTTTGACGTCAGAGTGTGTTTTGTGCACGCACAGGACCTCACGGACTCGGGGTGATCCTCCGCCAGCAGCCCCTGCCTCCTACTGCCGGGCAGGGCGAGAGCACAGGCCGGGTTCCGATCCTGGCACCGTGGCTCCCTGGCTGTTTCCCTTTGGGCAAACACCTTAACCTCTCTGTGTCCCGACTTCCTCATCTGTCACATGGGGGCGGTTACGGTCCCTTATCTCTGAGGATCGTTCTGAGGATTCAAGGAGATGGGACCCGGAAAACGCACCCAGGCGGTGCTGGGCACGCGGCAAGCGCCCAGAATGCATTGCCGTTATCCTTCTGGGACCGGCACCAGCACCACCCACCCACCCACCCAGACCCAGATCTAAGTCTCTGTTCTTTTTTTTTAACTGAACTGGGGGCCTCCCCACGTTCGGGAAGCACACCCTAGTTCAGCATGTGGGTCCGCACAGGCCGGGGCCGGGATTCGATCCTCAGTCCTCCAGGCTTCAAAGAGAGCGCTTAACCCGCTGAGCCATCCCAGCTTTCCCTAAATCTCTGTTTTTAACGACCAGGCCGTAATCATGACGGTGACAATGGGGGCAGGGACATTTAACACAGGCCAAGTGTCCGCTGTGTCTTGGGCCCTGACATTGCGCTTTCCACGTGTTCTTAACTGTTGGGTCCCCTGATGTCCCTGTGGGTGAGGGACTGGTCACTTGACTCAGATGCGTGGGCCAGGCCACCATAACCCCCTTCCTGGACAGCTGCGGGGTCGCCAGGTCCTGGCTGCAGGGGGTGGGCGCTCACCTTTGCATGAGCCCTGTCAACACCTTGCAGAGAAAACCCCAGACGTCTGCGTGGGCGTGACGTCGAGAGCACGGAGCCCCCCGTTCCCACCTGCCTCCCCGCCCGCCCCCTCCGCCTCTCCCCAGAACGCCCGCCTCACTGCCCCCGTGTCGGTCCTCAGGCTGCCCCCACGCCGGAGGTGACCTGGCTGAAGGACGGCCTGCCCCTGACCAAAAGGAGCGTGACCTCCACCAGGGACGGCCTCACGCAGCTGCTGGTCCCTGTGGCCAGCCTCTCGGACAGCGGCCTCTACACGGTGGTGCTGAGGACCCTGCAGGGCACGGAGGCCACCTACAGCTTCCGCCTCAGGGTGGCAGGTGAGGCGGGCTGGGCTGGGGTCCTGGCTCAGCCACTCCCCGGGACATGCTGCAAAGAGAAAGGGGGGGACCTGCAGGGGGTCTGGGGCGCACTCTCCTTCTGCCTCAGGAACTGGGGGGCAGTTATACCACAGCCCCTTCTCGGACGGACCTCAGCTCGCTTTCAGCAAGGACGGGCACGCTGGGGCCTCCCTCAGAGCCGTGGGGAGGGCGCCTGCGGTCCCTGTGGGGGGTGAAGGTTGCCCCTCCCCCCGCAAGTCCCATGCAGAGAGGGTTCCACCCTCTGGGGACGCCCGTGGGCCCTGTTCCAGCTTCCTGCACAGCCCCGGTGTCCCCCAGAAGATGTGGGGACACAGGGGGGCCACGCAGAAGCCCGCGGGCATTGCCAGGTGCCCGCTGGGTCACCGACTGACCAGCTCCCTCCGGCCCCTCGCACGCAGCCCACCCGCAGGCGCCTGGGCCCATCTGCCTGCAGGAGAACGTGCCCGGGACCGTGACTGCTGAGTGGGAGCCGTCCCCCGACGAGGCCCGCGGTGTCCCCCTGCACTACACGGTGCTGACGCGCTCCTCAGGACAGGGCCCCTGGCGCGAGGTGGCCGACCGCGTGCACACCAACCGCTTCACGCTGCTGGGCGTCGTGCCGGGTCACGAGTACCACTTCCGGGTGGTGGCCAAGAATGAGCTGGGGGCCAGCAGCCCCTCGGACACCAGCCAGCCCTGGTGCATCCCTCAGCGGCGAGGTGAGCCCTGAACCCCGGGACTGCGGGGGCGTGGGGGCCCGGGCACCTCCCTGGGGGTAGCTGCACCCAGAGTCCCACCTGCAGCCTGGGGCTATTGCCCCTCACCTAAGGTGACCAGACGTCCCGCTCTTGGCGGGACAGTCCCGATTTTTAAAAATTTGTCCCGTGTCCCGCGGCATTTTAAAAATGTCCCGATGTTTGGAAAGAATGCACAACAAGCTAGGGAACGGCGGGAGATAGACCCAATTTTTCATCAAGAACCCCCTCCCCCCAGTCAGTGGTGTCCCGCTTTACTAATGTTAAAATCTGGTCACCTTACGCTATTGCCCCTCACCCCCCATGTTCAATGCCCCTGCACTGATGTCCTCTGTGTCCCCAACACGGGCAGGAGGGGTCCCACCTCCACAGGGCGAGCAGGAGGGGCGGTGAGGGTCTGCATGTCTCCGGGTGGCAGGTAACAAGGCAGAATGAGGCCGAACTTCTCTGGAAACACAGTACTTTGCAGTCACATGGGGGGCCCTTCCCCCTGGGAAAAGCAGGGGCTAAAGTCGGGCTCACTCTGTCAATTTTTGTGGCTGCAATCATCCCCCCTAGGTTCCACACCCCTGGTTTTCATGCTCGCTCCTTCCGATTCGCCGTGGGGCCTCATTCGTCCACACTGGATGTGTGTGAGCGTGTAGTTAAAAAAAAACAAAAGCCCCCAAACGTGTACAGAAAAGGGCGAGGGGAGTGAGTCAGGCCCCAGAAGAGCCCGCACCCCACGCGGTCGTTCTGCCCGGCTGTCCCCCGCCGACCCTCCCGTCTCCCCGTGTCCCCACAGACAAGCCCACGGTGAAGGCCCCCAGCTACCGGGAGCCCAGCCTGCGGCGGAAGCCCTGGTTCCTGGTGGGCCTGCGGCCCCACCTGCTGCCGGCGGGCTGCGAGTGCTGCATGAGCTGCGCCGTGGGCGGCTGGCCGCGGCCGCACGTCACCTGGTTCAAGGACGAGCAGAGCCTGGCGGGGAGCCGGGCCGCGTACAGCACCGACATGCTGGGCGTGTGCTCCCTGGTCATCCCCTGCGTGTCCCCCAAGGACAGCGGCCAGTACAAGGCCGTGGCCGAGAACACGCTGGGCCAGGCCGTCACCACCGCCACCCTCATTGTCACAGGTAAAGGGGCCGCCCTGGCCATGTGTTGTCCCCTAGGGGGAGGGCCTTGGGGGCCGTGGACCCAGCCGTCTGGGGGCCCGGGTTCACGCGTCTGGAAGACACGGTGCAGGAACGAGATCACTGAGGGGCAGCTCTCAGCGTGAGGGGCTTTCTGCCGCCCACCTCGGCTTCCCAGCCTGGCTGACTGTCCCCCGTAAAGCAAATAGCACGTGTTAACGAAAGAACGTTTTTTCCCCCGATTGCACTTAATGCTTCCGTTTTGAGTAGCCGAAATCAACAAATGGCCCTGCAACACTTGTAATGATTCAGACCCAGGCCCCGCACTCCGTGGGTCTGTGCCCAGGACCTCAGGGAGCCCCTTGTTGGGGCGCCCGGCATCTCAGGGTGGGGGGCCAGGGGTGCCCAAGGGCCGGGGGAAGGACTCTGCTGGGGCCCAGGAACACGCGGTGGCCGCGCATTGGAACACCCACCCCGGAGGGCGGAGCCCCCGGGCCTGACGCCCCGGCTGTACGCCCTTCATGGCTTATCTGGGTTGTTGGGGGGACAGCCGCCCCTCGGGGAGCAGCCGGGATGCCCTGGTGCCCTGTGTCTTGCAGAACCCAGCTCCTAGCCTTGCCTCACCCTGCCGTGGCCCTGCCCGGCCACCCCGCCACGGATGGTGACAGATGCCTAACGCTGCCCTCCTGATGCCGACAATGGAGGACACAGCAGTGCCCAGAACCCCGGGGGACGGGGGTGGGAGCTCCGCACCAGGAGACCATGAGGCCTCAGGGAAGAAAAAGAACACGGGGCATTCGGCCTCAGCCCCACACTCCGTCCCTTCGCAAGGTGACAGCGAGCCTCCCCCCACCACCACGGGGCGTCTTCCCTCTCCACTCGGGGGAACCCAGACACAAGGCTGAGTTCTGCCCTCCTGGGCCCAGCCGTTTGTGGGGAGAAGCTGTGGGGAGGGAGGGAGACCCAAGGACCCGGGCCCGGGCTGGGGCATGAAGGGCCCCAGGTGTGTGTGGAGAGCGGTGATTTCTGTACTTTCCTCCATTAAAACGTGAGGCGGATAGAGGCACATCGTCATCTGCAAGCAAACTGGGGCTCCGTGTGTGGGAGGGCAAAGTCCGGCCCTGCTAGGAGGGAGGTTTGGGCACGAGGGAAGAACCGGGTCAGAACCAGGCTGTCCTGCAGCCCAGGCCCACACAGGGGACCCCAGTGTGGGAAAGCGAGGGGGTTGAAGGGTCTGTGGGGGTCACCCTTCCTCCAGGCCATGTCTCCTGCTCTCCTGTCGGGAAAAAGCCCCCCCAAGGCGAGGTGCGGGGGCTGCCACACGCCTGTCCGTCCCGGAGCCACACCGAGTCTGGGTTGGCCAAGTCCTGCTCCAGGATGGGCTTGAGGCGCCCTCCCCACCTTCTCCCCCATATCCTGGGAGGCCCACCACCCCTGCAAGGCCCACTCCCCCAGCCCCTGAACCTCCCAGGAGAGAGATGTGAGGGGTCAGGGTTCCCGGGGGCCAGAGGAAGGGGCAGCCCCGGGGAGGCAGAGCCCCCTCTCTCCTGGTACCTGGGCTCTGAGGCCTGAGGTCCCCTACGGAGCTGGGACACAGGCTGCACCCAGCTCACAAGTGCCCGCCCCCACCTCACAAGC
>PVKE010014966.1:12071-27875 GCA_004027555.1 Craseonycteris thonglongyai
GGCTCACAAGCCCCGCCCCCGCTCACAAGTGCCCGCCCCAGTTCACAAGCCCCGCCCCCGCCCTGGCTCACAAGTGCCCGCCCTGCCCCGCCCACACCCCGCCCCCAGCCACAGGCCCCGCCCCCAGCTCACACCAGCCCATCTCCCCAGCCGCGTGCTGTTCTGCCGCAGGATGCCTGTCACGTGGGCAGCGGGGAGCCCACGCGCGGGCTGCAGTCATGGCCCGCGGTCCCTGTGAGGAGGGGGAGGCCTGGCGGTCAGGGGCGGGCAGGGGGCCCAGCCCCGCCTCCGAATCCTGGTGCCCGGGCGCCTGCCATCCCAGCTCTGACCACCAGGTGGCGCCGCAGGCTCTGCCGCGGCCGGGAAGGTGGCGGGAAGGTGTGCGGTGTGGGGACAACCTGGGACCTCGGGGCGTGTGGGGGGTGGGGGGCACCCGCAGGCTCTGGCCCCTCTCTGCCCCCTCTGGGGAGCTCCATGCCGGACCCTCAACCTTGTACCGGCCTCCCTGGCCCTTGGCCTGGCCAGACCCCCAGCCTGGGTCCCCCTGGAGGTGGGGGGACCGAGAGGGGCTTCAGCATGGAGGTCTGGGTGCCCTGGGCACTGGGTGGGGACAGTGGGCGAGACCCCCGGGGCCGCCTTGCCGTGCTGCTGGGTCCAGGGCTGGAACCCAGACTTCTTCCTGCTCCTCTGCTGGGCACCGGGGAGGGCAGGTCCACCCGGCAGACCCCCGCCTCCTCTGCTGGGTCCCAAGCCGGGGTCTCCCTGAGGGTCTTGGAGTGGCGCCCGGCTCGCCCAGCGTGACCCCTCAGGACCCAGGCTCAGAGGGCCCGCCATGGCCAAGTGGAGCGAGCGGCACCGGGGACGGGCACTGGCCCAGGCAGCCCCCCATGGTGGGCCCAGGAGGGTCCTGCCCCCCGTCCCTCTCGCCCAGGACTGGAGGCCGACCAGGAGGGAGGCGCCCATGGGCGCAGCCTCTGCTGCTGACAGCGCAGGCCTCCTGGGACATGGTGTCCTGAGGGAGGGGCCGGGGTGTGGGGCGCAGGGTGGGGCCCCCACAGGCAGGGCCCTGGGGCTTCTCCAGTTCTGGGCTGCAGACACAGGGCTGGGCAGCCTGGTGGAGGCCGCGGGCACCAGGCTGTGGGAGCCCAGGGCAGGGCCTGTGTCTGACTTGGACCCCAGCCCCACACCCTGCGGCCCACCCTAGTCCTCTGTCCCCCTCACCTCTCCTCACCTCAGGCTGGGGGGTCTCGAGGGCCCCTGCAGGCGCAGGAGCACAACCCCTCTGCTTTAGCTTGCAGGGGGGAAGGACCCCAGCTCTGCAGAGCTCCCCATTTTCCATTCCCTTCCTAGAGGATTTTTTTTTTTAAGATTTATTTTATTGTTTTTGACAGAGACAGAGAGAAGGGGGAGGGCCCCGAGCCGTCTCCATAGTTGCACGTCATCCGTTTTTGACACAGTTTCGTTCCACACCGGTGGGCGGGGGCCGTGCAGGGCGGGAACCGGGCCGGGGCCTCCCGCATGGGAAGCTCACCCTGATAAGAACACCCCAGTTCAGCACGGCCGGGGCCTGGATTCGATCCTCGGTCCCCGAGCGCCTAACCCGATGAGCCCTCCCGGTTTTTTTCTTTTTAACGATCAGGGGGTTGGTCGCTGTGGGCTCATCTGGGCAGGTCAGCAGCCCGGCCAAGCTCCCAGCAGCCCCTGGGCTGGGTCTGCCTGGAGCCCCTCTGCTCCCCCCACCCCAGCCTCCCCTGGAGCCAGGCAGCTGGACTTGTCACTTGTCCAGATGGGGGGAGCCGGTCAGGAAGGGCAACCTTCCCGAGGTTAGGAAGGGCAGGGGACGGGGTTTGGCCCCAGAAGATGGGTGGGGGTACACCTGGCCCAGGTGAGACAAGTATGGCTTGGTTATTTCCTGGGGGCTGTGCAAGGGGACCCCGCCCTCCCCCAGGCCCGGCCTCACCCAGGGAGCTGCCATGAGAAGCCCACCTGTGTGGAGCCAAGAAGGGCCAAGTGCCCCACCCCCACCCCTAGGAGGCCAGGCCCAGGCTGGGGGCTCCGGGTTCCCCCGAGAAGTGCGCTGGGTTTACGGCGGCCTCACTGGGGTCTCCCCCACCCCCAGTGCTGGGGAGGCTCCCTGGGTGGGGGCCAGCCAGGCAGTGGGGTGAGCCGGCAGGTTCTTGGCAGCAGCTCGGGCACCCCCCGCCCCCCGCCTGCGTCAGGGGAGCTGTCCCTGCTTGTACCGGCTTCCCAAGCAATGAGACACCTGCCCAGCCCTGCGCCGCTTGTAGCTCACGCCCTGCGATCAGGGGCGGCCCCCCCGGCCCTCTTGGCCAGTGTCCTGCGGCTGCCCCCCCACCCCGAGGTCCCTGGCGGCTGTGGGCTCCGGGCAGGGGTGGGGGGTCCCGCCCGTGAGCCGTGGGGCAAAGACGCTGCAGGGGGACAAACCCTGTCTCTGTGACCCCAGGACAGTCTCCCCTGGGCACAGCCAGGCCCTGAGGGTGGGGCTGAGGACAGGCCGGGGACTGAGAGTGAGCTGGTCAGGACATGGGGGGGCAGGCCTGTGGGGGGCGGGGGCCCCCGGGGGGCATGCATGTGACAACTCCCCTGAGCTCCGAGGGTCCATCCTGTGTCTACGCACCGTGGTCTCCAAGCTCGGCCCACGCAGCTCACGGGCCCCGGCGTTGACCTTGAGGCCTGAGTCTGACCACAGCCCCCTCCCCCGCCCCAAGGGGGAGGCTCTGAGCCCCGCATGTCAGCCCCGCACCCCCATTCTCGTCAGGCACATTCTTTGGGCGCCCCTACTTTGTCCTGGGTGCAGATACATGGGCGGATCACATGATCCCCGTTCATGTGGGGGGAAGCTGAGGCCGAGAGGAAAGGGGTCAAGGTCAGAGCCAGGGGGCAGGTGAGTCCGGGGCTGGCCGTGGAGAGAGAACACCGTGTCGTGACGTGCGGTCCTGTGGTCCAGGCGGAGAGGCCCCTGGCTCAGAACGGAGCCCTCGTGTGGTGGGTCCCCGGACCCCGGGCTCGGGGGAGACGAGGAAGACGGAGGTCGTGTTGTTGCCACGTGCTGTGTGTTTAATGATGGCACGACCTTGGGAGCCAGAGGAGCCGTGACCTCTGAGGGCCTGACCCCGGTCGGGAGCCCAGGCTCTGAGCTTGCAGGTCAGTGGGCGTGGTCAGCACCGTGACCTCCGTCTCCCGGCCCCTCCGCTCTGTTCCCTCCACGGGGGCCCCGCAGCCTGTTCCTGGGGCTGGTCACCCGGCTCGGCCCGTCGGAAAGTTCAGTGAGATAATCCATGAACCACCTGGCAAAACGGCCTGTTCTTCAAGGTCGGGCTCAGCACCAGCTCCTCGGAGACGTCCCCTCTGTCGTCTGACGGAGACCGAGCAAGTGGCTGACACGCTGGTCCACGCAGCCGCCCGCCCCTGGGGCTCCCTCTTGGCTACACTCATTTGAACCTGTCATGTTTCTCAGTCATGATTGTTTTAAAAATATTTATTTTATTGTTTTTGACAGACAGAGAGAAGGGGGAGGGTCCAGAGCCGTCTCCATAGTCGTACGTCAACCAATGGTTTCGTTCCACACAGGTGGGCGGGGGCTGCGTGGGGTGGGAACCGGGCTGGGGGCTCCCACGTGGGAGGCGCATCCCCTCGAGCCAGGGGCTGAACTGGGGGGCAAGAGCTGGACTGGGGGCCTCCGCCTGGGAAGTACCCCCCGGTTCATCCACACGGGCCAGGGCCAGGGTTTGATCCTCGGTCCCCGAGGCTACAAGGCGAGTGCTTAACCCACTGAGCCCTCCCGGCCTCCCCAATGATTTTTTTTTTGTCAAAATGCTACAGGCTTGTTATAAAAATTCAAACAGCACAGAAATCTTCAAAGAGCAAGTAGTACATCACCCCAGACCTCAACCCCTGGAAACAACCAACAGCCAACATGTATCAGTCCTGATGTCTCTCTAAGTACAAACACAGACTGACGGGACGGTAGGTGACAGGCAAACAGAAGCCACTGTGGAAGAACGGGATCAGATAGACACTCTTTGAAAACGTGGAAGCGTTCAATTTATTTGTGCTTTAAAAAACGAAAAAGGAAGCTGAAGGCAGTATTGTGCCTTGGATACATGTTCCTTAACCACAGGAATGTTTGTACCGAGAAGATTCTTCGAACGATAAGAAAACACCTGAGGTTTCAAAATCTGTTTCAAAGGTAGCTGCCATAGATTTGTTTAATTATGCTCTCACTGTAGACTCTATGCCTGAGTCCCGGCTTTGGCGCCCGGCCCCGGGTCCCCCGCTTCTCCCAGGTCCTCAGTCCTGTTGCTAACATTGCATCCATTTTTGTTGGGCGCCTTAAATGCTTGTATCCTGCTGTGCAACAACTCTGTACCGAAAGGACACAATGTTCACCACCAGCTCCTTTGTTCTCTGGGTTCTCTGTCCCTGGCTCTTCTTTTTTTTTTAAAGATTTATTTTATTGATTTTTGACAGAAACAGAGGCAGAGAGAGACAGAGAGAAGGGAAGGGTCCAGAGCCGTCTCCATAGTTGACACTAGTTTTCCATATCGTTTCACTCCACAGGTGGGCGCGGGGCTGCGCAGGGCAGGAACTGGGCCGGGAGCCCCCCACATAGGCCCCGGCAAGAACTGAACTGGGGGCACAGCCCAGCTCAGCATGGGCAGGGGCCGGGATTCGATCCTCGGTCCTCAGGGCTTCAAAGCGAGCGCTTTACCCGCTGAGCCCTCCCGGCTTTCCCTCCCTGGCTCTTCTGATTGGATCCGCCACGTTTTTCTGCCTTTTATTGTCGGATCGGGTTTTCCAAGACCGGCTCTCAAGCCTGAGGGTGTCTCATGCTTTCTTTCCCCCTGTATCTTGTGGACATTACTTCATGGTCTTTGAGCGTTGAAGTCTGAGGCTCACCCGAGGGTTCCCTCCTGTCATGACTTGTTTTTTCTGGGCCTGAACACCTGGGAGTTTTTCTATTTTGAAGTTCAAGAACTTTCGCAGGGTACGCTTCGGTGTTGACCGTTCTCTCTCTCTTTTTTTCTGGAATGCCCACGGCTTTTTATCTCTGGCCCTTTCTCTCCACATTGATCATCAGTCCTTTCTTTGTCCCATCCTATTTTTAATTTCGCCTGATAAATTCTCGTTCCTAAAGCTTTTATTAGATAAGGGGTTGTCTTTAGTTCTCAGTTTGTTTTCTTAACCTGCGCTCTCTTTTCATCTCGCTCGCTTTTGTGGCGGTCTAGTCGGGATTCACGCTGCACCAACACGCCCTCTGGAACACGAAGCCTGGCTGAGGAGCGTGCTTCTGTTTTTAGCTTGGATCCCCTTCCAGGCGGGGCTCTGCCAACTTTTTCCGCGTTCTAGCCCTTCCTCCTGTCTCCCTGCCCCCCGTGGGCATTTTCGTAGCTGGTGCCGCACTCTTTCTTTTCCATCTGGCTTAGGCTGACATGAGCGGCTCTGCCCACGCCCTCCGTGAGCTTTGATACAGAGCGGGTGAGTCACGTCCGACCTGCATTGTTGCCCGGGTTGCCTCACGGGGGTAAATCTCGCCCCAGAGAGCAGGGCGCTGCTTCGTCTTCTGTCCCCGGAACACGGATGGCGTCCGAGCTCGACCAGCGTGGCTCAGAGATTCTCAAGTCCGGAACGACTTTGAGCAATTATGGTGGAGGCTTCTACCCAGCAGTTCTGGGAGCTTATTGGGGATAAAACGAGAGAAACGGTGTTCAAGTTGCAACAAGAAAAACTGAGGTTACCTAGAAACCGTACCTTGCTACGTGCCAAGAGTTTGCCCGCCACTAATTTTACAGGAGCCAACACCTCAGGGTTCTCTCCGTTGGGAAAGGGGTTTGCTCATCCCTGCTTTTCGGAGTGCAGTTTGCAAAACTCCCCGCCCTGGACCCCCTGCTAGGGAGGCCAGGGCACAGACCTGAAGGAAGGAGAGCAGGGACTCAAACAGGCATCTGCACCCCTGGTCACAGCAGCGTTATCCCCAATAACCAGAAGGTGGGTGCAACCCCAGCGTGCAACGAACGGATGGACGGATAAACACATGCTGTCTGTATGCACAATGGAATACTACGCAGCCTTTAAAAGGAAGGACCTTCTGAAGTGCAACACGTGGCCTGGCCTGGAAGGCATTGTGTTCCGTGGAATAAGCCAGTCACCGAAGGACAAATGCCGTATGGTTCCACTTCTGCGACCTCGCCTCGTAGATTCACAGACAGAAGCTAGAAGGGTGGTTGCTGGGGGCGGAGGGAGCAGGGAGTTTTTCTCAGTAGGTACAGGGGTGCTGTTTTGGAAGATGGAAAGATCCAGAGACGATGGTGATGATGGTTGAACAACATGAGTCACTTGGGAGGCCGGGAGGGCTCAGCAGATTAAGCGCTCATTTGCAGCCCTGGGGACCAAGAATCAAATCCTGGCCCCGGCCCTGTGTGGACCCATATGCTGAACTGGGGTGAGCTTCCCATGCAGAGACCCCCAGTTCAGTTCCCGCCCTGCACGGCCCCCGCCCACCTGCGTGAAACGAAACCATGTCGAAAACCGATGACGTGCAACCATGGAGACTGCTCTGGGCCCTCCCCCTTCGCTCTGTCTCTCTCTGTCAAAAACAATAAAATAAATCTAAAAAAAAAAATAATAATAACCAGTGGAAGCCGGGAGGGCTCAGTGGGTTAGGTGCTCACTTTGCAGCCCTGGAGACTGAGGATCGAATCCCGGCCCCAGCCCGTGTGGACCCACATGCTGAACTGGGGTGAGCTTCCCATGTGGGAGCCCCCAGTTCAGTCTTGCCCCCTGGTTCAGCCCCTGGCTCAAAGAGAGCATGACTCCCATGCGGGAGCCCCCTGCCCACCTGTGAGGAATGAAACCGTGTCGAAAACCGATGACGTGCAACCATGGAGACTGCTCTGGGCCCTCCCCCTTCTCTCTGTTTCTCTCTCTATCAAAAACAATAAAATAAATCTTAAAAAATAATCATAATAACAATGTGAGGCACCTGGTGCCACCGAACTGCATATTTAAAAATGGCCAGAGGACTACCGGTAAGTTTTCTTTTCTGTGTATTTTATCACAATTTTTAAAAACGTACAAAAACACGGAGCCGGACCGGGGCCCGCTCTCACAGGTACAGTCCCCGGCGTGGGGTGGGTTCCTAGAACCAGGCTGCTCACGGCCGGGAGGCCAGATGACAGCGGCTGGTCAGGGACAAGGAGGTGGGCTGGTGGCGTCTGAGGCGGTGACCAGGGAAGTCCCAAGGCCGGGGCTGTGCCCGGGAGCCGGGAGAACCTGCACCCGCCCTCAGCCGCCCGCTCTGGTGGGAGCCCTCCTTCCCTGGAGGCCTGATCCTGTGTCTCGGGAGACCAGGGACAGCCAGCCCACATGTATTTTAAGCCAACACAGAGCTGTGCCCGGGGGGACGGGAAGTGTCTAACAGGCCACCGTCCTTCCTACGTCCCCCAGACCCCCGGTACCCGGCCCGGCCGCATCTGGTCGTCCCCGGGACGTGTCCACAGAGAGCGTCCGAGGGGGCGGGGGTGGATGCCGGGGGGGCCTGGGCCCCCATGTGGGCCGGAGCGCGTGGCAGCCCTTGGGAAACGGGGGTGCCATTGTCACTGTTTCCATTCTCGCGGGCCACGTCCCTCCCCTGCTCCACGCAGCCCACCATGAGTCCCAAGCAGCGGGCGGGACCCTCCAGACCCCTCGGCCGGAGACCCCGGAGGCCGGGAGTGTGAGGATGGGTCTGGGCTCAAGCAGGACAGGGCTGGGCATCGGGGTCCCTCGGAGTCCCCTGTCCTGGGGCTCGGGCCCCGGGCTGTTGTGTCGTGTCCAGTCGGGGTGAGTAATGCTTCTGCCACTGTATTGTCCGGCCGCCGATGACAGTGCTCTCAGCACAAACAGCAATTAGGGTAATTGTTCTGTTTAGACCCAACCAGACTCCCCTGCAGGGCGGGAGAGAGGCTGCACCTGGGGGCTGCCCACCTGCAAGGGGCTCGTGCTGGGGGCAGGGGACGCGAGGGGCCCCTGGGCAGGGGGTCCCCGTCCTCAAGGTCCCGGGAGAGGGGTAGGAGCTCGGGGCGCCCCCCGCCCGGGCATCGGCTGCTGCTTAGACGCCCACCTCATCGCCACCGGGACAGACGCTCCCGCCAGACCCCAAGCACCAGAAGCAGGGGGCAGTTTCCCACGGGGCGTGAAACGAGGATCCACTGTGACCCGAACCCCCAGCTCCAGGAGGTGGGAGCTCCCAGGACCCCAGCTGCTCCGGGTGTGACCCCCGCTCTCATGACCAGCGTGGGCGGTGGCTTCTGTCACCCCCGCGGTCACGGTCTCAGAGGAGTGAGTGGCTGGTCTAAGGTTTCCACACCGCCCGGGGGAAGGCGGTGACAACGAGGGGATGACATTTCACAGACCCTGGGCAGGTGACCTGCCACAGACGGCTCCCCAAGCGTGGTCTGAGGACCCACAGCGTCCTGGTTAGAAATGCAGAGTCCGGGGCCCCGGCCCCAGCTACCGGAGCTGCGTCTGCACTTGAACAAGGTTTCTGGGTGAGTCCGGGCCGAGAACTGACTTCAGAGCATCCATCCGCCCCCCTTGTTTCCACAAGGAAACTGAGACCCAGAGAGGGCAAGTGACTTGCCCAAAGTCACACAGCACGCAGCCACCAAGCCAGAGCCGCCGTGTGCCCGGAAGCAGTCAGGGTGCCCCCTGAGCCCTGCCCATCCCCCGTGGCCGTGCAGCTGGGCGTCTGGCTGGGCCCCACCCTGACCACCTGGAAGAAGGTCCAGCACGTCCTACGACTTTTCCGGAGACAATAAAAGGCCCTGCGGGGTTAAGTTCTGGGCCGGAAGCACCGGTCCAGCCCTTGGCCAGAGCCCTGGCTCTCCTGCAGGACAGTGCCTCAGTTTACCCATCTGCAAAGGGAGCCCGCGACACCGCCGAGCTTCCGGAATGAAAGGCCCGTGGAGACCGAGTCCTGTTGTACGTCCTCGTCTTTCCCGCGACTGTGCTGACGGCGAGACGGCCCTGCAGTCAGGACGCATGACAGCGACGGGGCCCGGGCCCCCCCCACCCGCTTCCTGGTGGGAGCTTAGCCGCCCCTGGGCCTGCCTCCCGGTGGGCGGGGGACATCACGGGGCTGCCTCGCTCCTCCCACGGCCGTGGGGACATCCCCACCCCTTGTACATTGTGTGAGCATGTGCGGTGTGTGGTGTGTATGGCATGTGTGGTGTATGTGGTGTGTGTGGCATGTATGGCATGTGCAGTGTGTATGGTGTGTGCAGTGTGTATGGCGTGTGCAGTGTGTATGGCGTGTATAGTGTATATGGTGTGTGCAGTGTGTATGATGTGCGCAGTGTGCATGGCATGTGCAGTGTGTATGGCATGTGTGGCA
Source organism: Craseonycteris thonglongyai (assembly GCA_004027555.1). NCBI lineage: Eukaryota > Metazoa > Chordata > Mammalia > Chiroptera > Craseonycteridae > Craseonycteris > Craseonycteris thonglongyai. The sequence goes on from PVKE010014966.1 coordinate 21,466, forward strand.
TGTATGGTGTGTGTTGTGTGTATGGCATGTGCTGCGTGCATGGCGTGTGCTGTGTATGGTGTGTACAGTGTGTATGGCATGTGTTGTGTGTATGGCGTGTGTTGTGTGTATGGTGTGTGCGGTGTGTGTGGCGTGTGCGGTGTGTATGGCATGTGTGGTGTGTATGGCGTGTGTGGTATGTATGGCGTGTGCAATGTGCATGGCGTGTGTTGTGTGTATGGTGTGTGTATGGTATGTGTTGTGTGTATGGTGTGTGCAGTGTGTATGGTGTGTGGTATGTATGGCATGTGTAGTGTATATGGCGTGTGTTGTGTGTATGGCGTGTACAGTGTGTATGGTGTGTGCGGTGTGTATGGCATGTGTTGTGTGTATGGCGTGTGCAGTGTGTATGGCGTGTGTTGTGTGTATGGCGTGTGCAGTGTGTATGGCGTGTGTGGTGTATATGGCGTGTGTCGTGTGTGCAGGCCCTGGTGCAGCCCTGACTGGCCAGGGCCTGAGGTCAGGCCTCAGGTGTGAGGCTTCGGCCTGAGGGAGGCTGGGCGGGGGGAGCAGAGGTGCTGGGACGGGTGTCTGGGTGCAGGCGGCGGCGATGGACGTGCGGTGGCATCACAGGGACGCGGCAGGCCCTGCAGAGGCACTGCAGCCCTGGGGCAGTGCCGGGGGCACTGGGGGCACCGGGACGGGCACATCAGCTTGATGGTCAGGGGGAGGGGGACTCCCTGGGTCTGTGGGAGGAGCAGCTGGGAGGGCAGATGGGTGGTGATGGAATTTGGGGGCGTGGGGTGAAGCAGCACCCCGCCTCACCCACCGTGGCCCCCATGTCGGCCGGCCGGCGGGAGACCGTGGGGGGCAGCCGGTGCCCTGTCGCCGGTGCACAGGTCTGGGCGGGGCCAGGCCCCGGCTGTGCCCAAAGACATCTGGGTGGGGCGGTCGGCAGGAGGCCGGGCCGGGCGTTGGGGCCACGCAGGCGGGAGGTTCTGCCACTCAGCAGGTTTGCAGCCCGGCCCCGGCCCGGGGGCATCGGAGCTCCAGCCAGTGCCCACGGACGGTCCAGCCGCTCTGAGCAGGAACCGCGTCCGGGGAGCCAGCGCCCCAGGTGTGCCCGCCCCGTCTGCCGGCGCGGGCGGGTGACTCATCAAATTACCGGGAGGCTGCGCAGGGCTGGGGCTGGGCGGGGCCGGAGCCAGCGCTGGGCTCCCACGGCCCTGCCCAGATGCCAGCCAGGACCCCTTGTGCCACCTGCTTCCCTCAGCTCCCCACCCTCTCTGTCCCCAGTCGGAGAGAGGACCCGCGCCCCCCGTGGGGAGGCGGGGACAGACAGACACCCCATCTCTCAGCACTTAGGCACCTTCTGACCAACCGAGGGCTCGGCCGGGTGGTCTGTGAGGCCCCCGCTGAGGGTGCGACCTTTCCCAGGGTGGGGATGGCAGTGCGGGCTGGTGGGCAGCCCCGCGTGGGGTCAGAGCGCAAAGCGGGGTGTCCAGACCACGGCAGTGAGGTGGGAGGTGGGCTGGAGGAAGTGGGGGGCTCCGGGGCTTGTTCAGGGTCACACCGCCAGCCCCGGGAAAGCCGAGGGCACACGTCTGTCTGTGGCCAAGCAGCTGCTTGGATCTGCCGGGAGCTGGGGTCCCCCAGGACCCTGAGGCTGAGGCTCAGGCCTAGAACCCCAGTCCTGCCACCCAGGGGGAGGGGCAGACGGGAGGACAGAACTGGAAATTTGGGTTGGCAGGAGGGTGGGGCGCAGGTGCTGAGGCAGCCGGTTGGGATGGGGCTGGGTCCCCTCGTGTTATTCATCACGGTCCCTCCCTCCCACCCCACCCACCGCGCCCAGGGACCAGAACGGCAGCCGGCCCAGCCCTGCCCGCCCCGGGCTCACCCGGGCCCTGCTCTCCGGGCCGAACCCAAACTCCTTGCTCTGTCGGCCCCCTGCCAGCCTGCCCGCGCCTCCTGCCAGCGCCTGGCACCCGGCCCGCGGGCAGGAGCCGCTCGACCCATACGCGCGGGGCAAATGAGTCCGGATTCCACTTCTCAGTGAGCGGCAGGGTCACAGGGTGTTTTATGTCCGTGAACACGGCGGGCCTCGGGGTGTGGGAAGCCACCATGGGGCCTCCCTCCTTGCCAAGGGGCAGGCAGCCCACTCACCTGGTCTGTTCCAACGCCTCTGACAGTGAAAACTCACCTAGCTTGTAGCAGAGTCAAGACAAGGGGAACGTCCTTCAGGGAGCTGCCCCCAGACCCCTCCCCGCCCCACGCACCCCCGCCCCTTGGGGCTCCCACCGTCTTGAAGCGCCGGCTGAATGTCACCGGAGAGCGTGCCGCTGCGGAACCCGGTTTGTGTGGCAGAACCCCGCGGACGCCGAGGAGCGTCACCATCTAACGTGGCCTGTTTCCGAGGCAGGACCCACGGCGGGCCAGGCTCAGGCCGGCAGCAGACACAGGTGGCGGAAGCCGGGCCCGCCGGTTCCACGCCGTACACTTGACCCCCAGCCGGATCGACCAGGCGCCCCTCCTCCCCTCCGCGCAGGCGGGAAGTCAGACGGGGGTTCAAGCCCAGCTCGGCCCCGACTCAGCCTTTCTGAGTGTTTTCTCGTCTGCAAAAGACTCCCTCCTGGGGGGTTACTGGGGAGATGAGACGAGGTGGCGTGTGTGGAGCGGCCCGTGGCAGCCACCGCGAGGCTCTGAGGGTGACCAGCCCTCTGTCCCTGTCGGGTCCGCCCTCTACGCTGACAGGGAGCGTCATCCCGATTCCAGGGGCTTCTCCCGTCCAAATCCACACAGTCCACCTCAAAAGCGGGGCAGCGGGGCTCGGGTCGGGTCTACCCCTCAGTCATGAAGTTGGTATTGGGGACCAAGGAGGGATTTGCCACCACGAAGCCCGTTGGTGACCCAGCCGGAGCCCCGGTGGCCTGACGTCTGTGCCGTGTGAGGGACGTGGGAGCTGTGATGAGACCGGTGTGTGGACGGCTACGGAGCCGACTGCTTGCCCCGGGGAAGTCACAGGAGGCAGGGCCACCGGGTGTCCAGGCCCTGGGTCCAGGTGCTTGACTCTGTTCCCACCACTTACCAGCGTGGCGACCTCACCGGGACTCGCTGTCCTCATCTGAAAATGCAAGATGGGGGAGCCGGTCCCCTGGGGGGTTGCTAATGAGATGGTCCACCAGCCGGGCCTTCCACCCGTCTATGGCTGTCGGTGCGTCCAAGTCAAGTCAGTGTCCAAGTAACAGAGAAGCTTCTAGAAAAAGGAAACTGCATCCCTGTAAACCATGTTGTTTTTTTAAAGATTTATTTTATTGTTTTTGACAGAGACAGAGAGAAGGGGAGGCCCAGAGCCGTCTCCATAGCTGCACGTCATCCGTTTTCCACATGGTTTCGTTCCACACAGGTGGGCGGGGGCCGTGCAGGGCGGAAACCGGGCTGGGGGCCTCCTGCATGGGAAGCGCACCCCCGTTCAGCATGTGGGTCCCCCACAGGCCGGGGCCAGGATTCGATCCTCAGTCCCCGGGGCTGCAAAGTGAGAGCTGAACCCGCTGAGCCCTCCCAGCTTCCCCAACAATGTTAAAGATACTTAGTGTCGGGGTCCAGGGTCTCAGGGTGGCCTTTTATAGCACGATAGCCGCCCCAATCACTTCCTCCGGAGCCTTTCTACATCGTAAAAGTAACAAAATTATCATTCTTCAAAGACACTGTGAACATCTCCAGTGGCTAGCATATTAGGTTTTGAGTGACACCACGTAGCTGTATCCATACAAGGCCTCTGATGCCCTTTCGGCACCTTTAAAACGGAGGCTGGAGGGTTGGATGGAAGGACGGTGGCCCAGGGGTCACCAGGCCCGATTAGAATGGAGGCTTTGTCACCGATTAGCTGGTGACCTCGGGCAGCAACCTTCTCTCCCCATCAGAAGGATGCGGCCCCTGGGCTTCGTGGTGCCCACGGCCCCATCAGCCCCGATGGTCTGAGGCTGCTGGTGACCGGAGGCTTCCAGGGGTGGAACTTTCGCATCTGTGACACGTCATTGGCCACAGGTCTTAGGAACTCAACCTTCCACTGTGAGACTTTCTATAGGAATCTGTTCACACTGTGCTGCTTAGCACAGTGACCACCGGGAAGGTCTTCCGGGAAACAGCTGGGGGTCCCGCGTATGACAAGCCCTCCTCAGGAAGCGACCTTTGTGTGGCCTCTGAGCCTGTCACTCATGCTTTCCCATCCTTCCTCGACATAAGACGTCCACCCGGCATGGACTCTGGCAGCCCCATCCTCTGCAGATTAGAAGAGCAAACTACAAGGGGAGTGTGTGAGCCGTGAGCGGGGACAGCGGACTGCACCCCGAGGAGCCCCTGAAACGCAGGAGCTGAGCAGATGCCGCTGGGAGAGCAGAGTCCCCGCTGAGAACCCAGAGGCATCAAGAAGCCCATGGAATGTGTTCAGGGCCTCGTGTTACGAACCCAAAGCCAGTGGGAAGCCTTTTACACAGATTTCCATCAACATCGTTCATTTTTGGAAAATTATTTTGTATTTATTTATTTATTTAAATTTATTTTTATTATTTTTGACAGACAGAGAGAGAGAGATAACAGAGACAGAGAGAAGGGGGAGGGCCCAGAACAGTCTCCATAGTTGCACATCATTGGTTTTTCCACATAGTTTCATTCCACAGGTGGGCGCGGGGCTGCACAGGGCAGGGACTGGGCCGGGGTCTCACCCTGGTGAGAACTGAACTGGGGGAACTCCCCAGTTCAGCATATGGGTCCACACGGGCCGGGGCCGGGATTCGATCCTCAGTCCCCGGGGCTGCAAAGTGAGTGCCCAACCCACTGAGCCATCCGAGCTTCCCCCAAAATATTTATTTTTTTGAGAGAAGGTAAGAGAGAGAAGGGGGAGGGCCTAGAGCCGTCTCCATAGTTATACGTCATTAGTTGTGACGTGGTTTCCTTCCACACAGGTGGATGCGGGGCCGTGAGGGGCGGGAAGCAAACCAGGGGCCTCCCTCACGGGAGGCGGGAACCTTCGCCACCGTCCCGGCGGTCACCACTTGCGCCCCAATTCAGCACGTGGCTTTGCACGGGCCGGGGTGGGGAATGAACCCTGGACCTCATGTTTGTGAGGCCAGTGCTCAACCCCTGAGCTCTCCCAGCCTCCCTTCCACCAATGTCATTAAAAAAAGGCTCAGGAAGCCGGGAGGGCTCTGCGGGCTGAGCGCTCACTTTGCAGCCCCGGGGACCGAGGATCGAATCCGGGCCCCGGCCCGTGCGGACCCATGTGCTGAACTGGGGAGTGCCCCCAGCTCAGTTCTCTCTCTGTCTCTGTCTCTGTATCTCTGTCAAAAAATTAATAAAATAAATAAATAAATAAAAAAGGCTCAGCTTTGTCACAGCAAATCGCCCGGTGGTGCCTGCGGACAATGTCGCAGGACGTGGGTGCGGGGCCGGGGGCCGTGGGAGCGCGCACACAAGTCCCAGAACCACAGCCAGCGAGGGGCAGTTGGGCGGGTGAGGCCCGCTGAGTTCCAACCTAAGGATCTGGGTGGGATTCGCCCTGAGCAGCCTCCTTCACTCATCGGCGCCAAACAAAGCGCGTCTTACGAGCCCCTGGGAAGCTCAGGCGCCGTTTTGGGGGCTGCGTGGGGCGTCCAAGAGGACCCACGAGCCATGCGTCCAGGGGCCTGTCCGGGGCTGTCTGGGGACCCCAGTGCCACTCCCTGGAAGCCGCCTTCCAGGAGACCAGCTTGTTCCCCGGTGGGCTGCGCTTCCGTCCCCCGAGTGGGAGCGCCCACCTGCAGGGGGGCTCTGGGCCGCGACCCCAACACCAACAGCCGCGGGCCCCGGGCTGGGGCGCGCCTTCCGCCCAGAGCCAGCCTCCCCGGGGCCGCCGCGCTGAGCGCATACTTTCTCCATGAGCCGCGGGTCCGGGGCCGAGGGGCGTCTCCCGGGCGTCGCCTCCCTGCAGCGGGGAGGGGCGGCGGGCCCGGTGTCCCACGCGCAGGACGCGGCCCTGCCCCCCAGCAGCAGCAGCAGCGCCGCGACCCGTGCAGTGGGCGGTGCAGGCGGGGGCGGTATATCCAGCCCGACGCAGGGCGGGTCCCGCCAGTGCCCGCAGCGCCACCAGCCCGGGCGGAGGCGCCCAGAGCAGCCGGAACCCGCGCGCTCCATGGCCCCGGGGCCCCGCTGAGCGCCCCGCCGCCGCCGCCACCATGAACCACGCGCCGCTCAAGACGGCGCTGGCCTACGAGTGCTTCCCGGACCAGGACAACTCCACGCTGGCCCTGCCGTCCGACCAGAAGATGAAGACGGGCACGTCGGGCCGGCAGCGCGTGCAGGAGCAGGTGATGATGACGGTCAAGCGGCAGAAGTCCAAGTCCTCGCAGGCGTCCACCCTCAGCCACTCCAACCGAGGTAACGGCGCGCCCCGGCGT
>PVKE010014967.1:0-34144 GCA_004027555.1 Craseonycteris thonglongyai
TTGCATCCGGTGACAAGTGTAACACATAAGTCAAAATGTATTGTCTGGGAGGGCGGAGATCACAGTGTCAGGCTGTCAGAATTCTAGGAATTTATGACCTTGGCAAATTCCCAGAATGCATTAAACTATTGCTAGAAAGTTTTGTCTTCTACAATCGCTTCAAAGTCCATGGTACACGGAATTCCACCCCAGACATTGCAAGCGATCGACGATCGACCAAAATTGGCCTCGAGATCAACCGGTCGACCATGATCGACTTGTTGGCCACCCCTGCTTTAAGAGGCCCCAAAGCCCCTGTGAGCCTTGGCCTGTTCAGAAGTCACAGAGATGAGAAAATTAAGAGGCTTGTCTATTTGCTTCTTAATGCAGAGGGTGGGAGTTTGCTAACAGGGGAAATAACACATGGAGTCCATAGACAAATGAATATCTTAATAAATTATCTAGTTGTATAAGCTCTTGCACTATACCAATCTTATAACACCTGAATGTAAGTGTAGAAAGTGAGCAGACTTTATAATGTAGTTCTTTGAGCACAGGATTCAAATCCCACATCAGTCACTTAGGAGGTATAGGGTCATGGTTATATATCTCCGATTTTTAGTAGTTTCTCAATGAATAAAATGTGGAATATAGTATCTCCTACATCAATTGTTGTGATGACTAAGTGAATAATGTAGGTTAAGCATCTAGCACCCATGTTTGTTCCAGTTAGAAAATTCTTTTAGGCCTAGTAGTTTCTCATTTCCTTCAGGGTTTGGATAGAAAAGGCACTATACTCAGATGCTTTCAAATTTGACTTTTATTTCTAAAAGAATTTACAAATTCACTTCTCTACAGATAATATTTATTCTACAGGACTTCTGATTTACTTACTGGCAGATATACCTCCTAGAATATTATTTATAAGAAAACATGTTATATGTATTATTCCTTTTTTTTTTTTAAATACTTTTTTATTTATTTTTGAACAGAGAGAGAGAGAGAGAGAGAGAGAGAGAGAGAGAGAGAGAGAGAGAGATACAGAGACAGAGAGAGAACTGAACTGGGGGAGCTCCCAGTTCAGCATATGGTTCCGCACAGGCCGGGGCCGGGATTCGATCCTTGGTCCCCGGTGCTGCAAAGTGAGCGCTTAACCCACTGAGCCATCCTGGTTTCCCCTATTATTCTAATTTAACTAAATTTACTATGTACTTCTGTTAAATGCAAGAAGAATAGACTTTGTAATTATTTTTACTAGATTTTCAATTATTAGTAGCCTTTCAATCATTGGAAATAGCTATTTTTTCTAATGAAAGAAATATGTAGACATGACCTTGTTAGATTTATATTTTGAAAACAAATTTTAAAATTCCTGTGCAATGAACAAGTAATTCAGAAGTACTTTACTAATATATCTGATAAATAAACATCAGTAATGTCTAGAAAAAATTTAATGATATTTTAACAGGATTGAATAAAGTTCCACAAGTGATAGGAGGAGAACCCAATTATTGCTCATCAACAGACTAGTAAAATTAAGTAATCTTACAAAAGTGGTTTACATCAAGCACAAAATATATATGGAAAAACAATTGTTTTTTAATGTAATGTTTTATGAATATTAAATGCTTGAATGGCAAATAATTTAAATTTAACTGAAATAGTGTAAGTCCTTTTAATTCATGGTCACCAATAAATAAACATAAATCTTGGGATACCGGGATAGCTCAACAGGTTGAGCACTTGCCTTGCAACTGCAAGGTCTGGGGATCGGGTCCTGGCCCCCCAGCCCATGCAAACCCATATGCTAAGCTGTGGCACAACTGGTGACCGCTGAACACTGTGGTGTAGGTTCTCCCCTCCCATGCAGGAAGCCCCCAGTTCTGTTCCTGCCCCCCACTGTCCCACACCCACCTTGCGGGAAATGAAACTATGTTATAGCTAATGATGTACAACTATGGAGATTGCTCTGGGCCCTCCCTTCTTCTCTCTCTCTCTCTCTCTCTCTCTCTCTCTCTCTCTTTCTTTCCCTCTCTCGTCCTCTCTCAAATAATAAAATTAATTTCTTAAAAAAATAATAAACATAAATCTTTTTTTAATGGTTCAATAGACACATAATGGTAGTAGCTTTGAAGAAAATTGAAGCAAGTTCATCAAATCTTTTTAGCCCTTACTTTTAGAAATAGTTTTGATTCACCTTTCTCTTGTGTTTTTCAGTTAAAACAGAAAGCACATTGTACTTATTTGTATCTATTTTTTGGCCACAAATTTTTAGTTTTAGTAATTTAATAACAGGACTTCTTTGTAAAATATCTAGCCATGAAAATAGGACTTAACCAAATAAGATAATACAAATAATATATATATCAGTACTGAGTTTGTTCACTTTCTATTTGTTTTATTTTTGTTGAAATCTTTGTTGATGTGGAATTTTTATACATGCTTATTAGAACTGAAGAGAGGTAAACACACCTAAGGGAAGTAATAGCATTCTAATGTGAAGGCCAACAATGAAATCTCAGTAGGCCATCGAGAAGTTTTGGGGTATAATCACTTTTAAAACATTTTCCTAAAGCTAGTCTGATCTAATATTCAGCCTTGCAATAAAATGACTCTTAATCATCTCACACCAATATCTTTTATAACCTTAGAAAGAGATTTTACAGCATCCTTAAATAACTCATTCCATTATTTTAAGGTGCTCTTGATTCAAGTTTCCTCTTCAGTCTCTTTCTAATGTATTCCTTCCCTATTTTTCTGCCTGAATCAGAAATGCATCCTAACTACAATTCACTCCTAAGATCCCCGTATTTTCCGGCGTATAAGACGACCGGGTGTATAAGACGACCCCCTAATTTTACAGTTAAAACATAGGTTTAGGCCTATATTCGCTGTATACTACCCCCCCCCCCACTTCCGAGGCTGTAGTCTTATACAGCAAATATAGGCCTAAACCTATGTTTTAACTGTAAAATTAGGGGGTCGTCTTATACGCCCGGTCATCTTATACGCCGGAAAATACGGTATATCCCCTCAAATTTTTGAGGACAAAATTATACCAAAATTTTTGTATGCTATGTTCTTACTGAGAGAACCCTCTACTGCTTGGTAACTACCTCTTATGAAAGATAATAAAATGACCTCACAATTAGTTTCTTGTGGTTTTTTTAAAAATATATATGGACTTCACTTTTTTTTTTTAAAAATATATATGGACTTCACTTTGTTTTTTTTTAATATATTTTTATTTATTTATTTATTTTTGACAGAGAGAGGTACAGAGAGAGAACTGAACTGGGGGAGCTCCCAGTTCAGCATATGGTTCCGCACGGGCCGGGGCCGGGATTCGATCCTCGGTCCTCGGTCCCCAGCGCTGCAAAGTGAGCGCTTAACCCACTGAGCCATCCCAGCTTCCCACAATTAGTTTTAAAGAAATAGTGATGTACTTAGCTCATGTTAGCATGAGTTGGATATATTTGATTATTAGATGGGTACCTTTATGAATGAGGCACATTTCTAAAGCAGAGTTGAATTAAACATGCATGGACATCCACATTATGTTAGTCAGCAAAACATCCTGTAACATGCCCATACTTATTTTTTATGATCTATCAAATTGAATCACCAATCCATTAAATTTAAACTTCTAGCATGTAGCAAATATGTAATTAAACTGAACTAATTAGCATTTTATCCTCATATGAAGAATGCATTTACTCTGTTTATATGGGATTATATTTATAAGATTTTTCTATAGACCATCTGTGTGGTCTCTTCTAAAGCACCATCTATCTTGCAGCGTATTTTCTTAGCAGAAAAATAAAAAAATTTGTTGGTGCAGGAAATTTATTCACTACTAAAAAAGCATTTTCCAATTTAGAAACAAAAATAGGTACAGAGTATTGTCAACTAACCTTACTGTCTACAGAAAGATTGATTTTGTTTGCAAACCATATGTTTGACATCTAAATCATGTTCAGTCTTTCATTCATGATTGCAGATTGATACAGTCCTCCTCAGAAAAATGTATTTATTTTTTCCAGCACTCATCAAACACTAAATACCTAACTAGGTTGCAAGAAGAATCTTTAATTCCATCATTTTACTCTGGTAATTGCTTTTCCTTCCTTATGTTTATCCAGAGTAAATGAACTATAATTTTAAATTTCTCTTGACACTATCAGATGCTGTATAAAACATGAACAAAGTGAGGAGTGACGAAAAGGCAACAGAAATAAAAGTCTTTTCTGCAACAACAAAACAAAAAAGGTGTTGCTTATGTGGGTCAAAATGGTTACTTCAAAGACATCCAGAGGCTTCATAGCACTGTTGATCTCAATATCAGGGTTGGAAACTCCCAAGGGAGTGTGTGTAAATTGAAAGGCAAGTGCCCCAACAAGGGAGAGCCACCTCTGAGCTGCCACCTCTGAGCTGCCAGTGAATTGTAGCCAGGTGGGGGAGGGGGGCTGCCTTAGGTGCCCACCTCCTAATTTTTTCAAGGAAAGTCAAGTTTTAGATAGCTTTTATAAAATCTCCTTACTTTAAAATGTTGACCAGCTCATGTATTTGTTGTTGTTAGAATTCTGTCCAGAACAAGCAAAGTGTGGGCCTGAAGAATTCAATCAGCCCTTGGGCTTGGGCTCTCAATTTACAAACTCTTCCTCTTGTTTTGTTGTCAGGCAATGTCCTCAACTACAGAAGAACCTTGTAAAATGAACATTTTAACATTAAGAATGAATTTTTCTGCCTCACCTGTATTTAATTGATATCACTGACAGAATACTCAGTGGGAAGCTCGGAAACCTCAGTTGCAGTTGCCTTTCTGCCAAGATCTGGTTTGAGGCTTACAGTCATAGCAACAGTAGCAAGCACATACATTTATTAAGTACTTGCTGTTTTGAGTTCACAGCATGGCATTAAGTGCTTTGCTTGTATTCTCTCATCTAATCCTCATAACAACCTATCAAGGACTGTGATTATAATCATTCCTGCACTATACATATAACAAAAAGCATTCTTGAGCACCTAATGTATGCAGATAGCACATATTATTATTATTAATTAACGCATCAATTATTAATTATTTAATATATATTAATTATTAAATCAGATCTAACCCCGCAATCCTGAATGTTCATATCCAGTGGGTAAAATAGATCATAAACAATAAATAACTCTTCAATACAAATCATGATAAATGTCACAAAGTTCTTAGAGTAATTTATCTAAGGCCATGCAAATAATTCATTGCAGAGCTAGAATGTAAAATACCTAACATTTATTGAGTACTCACTAGATGCCAGGAGCTATGCTGAATGAATTACAAAGATTAGCTAATTTAAACCTCAAAACAAAACAATCCTGTTATTCCCATTTTTCAGATGAGTTACCAGGGGCCCACAAAACACTAAGTGATTTGTTCAGGTTTCACAGCTAGTAAGTGATGGAACTGGGATTTGAATTCAGTCAGCTGTGTTCTTTGCCACAAACCATTCTGTCTTTGTTAAGCAAGTCATTTAGTCTCTCTGCAGAGACTGTAAATTCTCCCCTAGTTTATTGAAGTGTAAATTGTATTTCGATGTATGTGTAGAGAAGCCCATTAGGAGGAAAGGAGGAATGGACTCAATGATTTATAAGTTGCCTTTCTGATATATGATTTAAAATTTGAATTTTTGGTAGAATATGTGGATCAAGATTGTGTCTTCTCTACATTGAGAAATGTTTTTGTTGGTGGTGTCCAAAACATTCTGGAAATAAATTTATGAAGTAGTATTTCATTGCAAAACCATTCCATGGCCAGATATACCTCACATTAAATCTTAGTAAAGTTTAGTCTTGTATACTTTCAATGTCAAATCCAACTTACCTACTGCCTTTCCTGGGTATTAGCCAGGAGATCTCCTTATCAACAACTGTTGGTTATTTTCTATGCCCTGTATACCTAGGTCATCTTTTGCTTTTCATTTCTCTCAGTCTTCAGAACTGCAAACTTTTGGTATCCATTGAGTTCAAGCTCCCCAAATCTTTAAAAAGTAGTTGTTTATATTAGGATTAAAAACATCACAAGACCATTTGTCATTAATTGCAAAGGATGGTCATTCATCTGGGCCTCTGTGTCCTGATTCTTATGTAATAGAAGTGTGATAGCCAGAGTATTATTATGATATTATTGTGAGAATTTAGATACTGTGTGAGGAAGAATTTCTATAAATGTTTATTGCTTACGAATAGTACTAAAATATAGTTTTGACACAAAATGATCAAGTCCTACATAATATCAATTACATATAATGGGCATATGTAGTTATTTTATTTGGCTACGGGGGTGTTAATATAAACCATAATCAGTACATCAATACATTCTAAAATGCATCTTCTTTGGCATTGCATTATAAAATATCAAATATAGTATTTTTCAGCATCACCCTATCTTGTCCAGTGGAAAAAACACTTGGGCATGAAAGTATATGCGTGTATGAATAGGCTCAGAATGAATTACCGTGCAAACAATAGCTATAAAATTTTAGGGGAATTTTCTGTGATCTACTTTTATGGTGGCTCAGAAGGTTTGCCTTTGAATTTGGCATGTAACATGCTCCTGAGATGTGACGTTGTAGCAGCATTTCCAAATAGTTTATATTTGTCAGACGAGTGAGGAAATCCAGATAATAACATTTTATGTTGATGGCTCTATCCTTCCCAGAGAATTTATGCACAAGAAAACAGTCATATAGGAATCAAATGCAAAAGCACAGATGAAAAAGAGAACATCTGGCTCCTTACAGGGCCTCAGAGGAAGTGACCTGATGTGCTAGAAGTCATTATAATCACAAGGTCCTAACGCACTTCAGAAAAAATGACATACTAACCTATGAACTACTATAGCTAATGAAAATAGTCTCCAGGGAAAACCATTAAACCTATGGTAGACAAACATTCATTAACATTTGATGTTCTGTATCTTCTCAGGATACTCTGTTGAATTATTTTATCCTTTCATCAGATTTATCCTTATAAAAATATAAATGTTTTAACATGTTGCAAATACTTATCTCTGGACATCATAATTAAATTTTGGTAGAGTAAAATTATTCACCAAATTGGGGATGCCCGGATAGCTTATAACTGCAAGGTCCAGGGATCGAATTCTGGCCCCAACCCATGAAAACCTATATGTTGAACTGTGGTGGTGAAGGTTCTCATCTCCCATGTAGGAGGACCCCAGTTTGGTTCCCACCCCATGCAGCTCCATATGCACCTGTATGGAATAAAACTGTGTCACAACTAATGATGTGTAACTATGGAAACCTTTTGTCCCTCTGCCTTCTCTTGCTCTCTCTCTCTCTTTTCTCTCTCTCTCGCTCTGACCTTCTCTCAGACAATAAAATAAATACTTAAAAAAACTTATTCACCAAATAGCAAGTTATCTGCAGATTTTATTTTATTTTTTTAAAGATTAATTTTTTTATTGATTTTGACAGACAGAGAGAGACAGAGACAGAAAGAGACACAGAGAAGGGCGAGGGCCCAGAGCAGTCTCCATAGCTGTACATCATCAGTTTTTGACATGGTTTCATTCCACACAGGTGGACGGGGGTCATGCAGGGTGGGTAATGGGCTAAGGGCCTCTGGCATGAGAGGCATGCCCTCTCGAGCCAGGGACCAAACCAGGGAGCAAGAACCAAACTGGGGGCCTCCTGAATGGGAAGGACACCCCAGTTCAGCATTTGGGTCTACACGGGCCGGGGCCGGGATTTGATCCTTGGTCCCCGGGGCTTCAAAGTGAGAGCTTAACCCACTGAGCCATCCTGGCTTTCCCATTGTCTGCAGATTTTAAGTAACACGACTCATGTTACATTCCAACATAACTAGTAAATACCAAAGAATTTACTTAGCATAGCTTAAAGAAACTGCATCCCAAAGACCTAATACTAATGCATTTCATAGCACTCTTCATATTATTTGATTATAACCAGAAGTACTTAAGTCCAAATTCATCATTCTAGCCATCAGATCCTTCCTGGGGCCTGGGTTAATTTCTAGGTTGCCTCCACCAAAGGGAATGTGAGACATTTGGAAGCTTCAAAGGACAGTGGCAATTATACTTCACATTGAGGTTAACAGATAAAGTAGTAAAGGTTATTATGAAGCCTTCAGCTAAAAAACTAAGGTAAATGTTGACTTTTTTCCATGTAGTATTTTATAAGGTGTATTTTGGTATTGAAGTTTCTTTACTTGCTCCTTCATTGTGCTAACTGGAGTCCAAGGAGCAACCATCTACTAAAGTTAGAACAACAAATGTTGAACTTGGAGCAATTTTAGCTAATTCTCGTGTTACATATAAGAAGCAATCTCCTAATGAGTCATTAAAAGTGAAAGGAATCTGAAATCCTTATTTAGAGAATTTTATAAAACAAGGTTGCTTCTTATTAGTTTCAGAAATCATATAGGTTCCCAATAGTGTGGGCCACTGCAGTCATTTTTCAGATCCTGACTCCTGGCCACTTTTCTGCATATAGTTGAGGATGTAGCTACGATGGTCAGTTTTATGTGACAACTTGACTGAGCTAATGAATGTCTAGTTACCCAGCAAACATAATTTCTGGGTTTGTCTATGAGAGTGTTTCTGGAAAAGATTAGCATTTGATTCAGTAGACTGAGTAAAGAAGATTTCCCCTCATCAATATGGGCAGGTATCATCCAATTCACTGATGGCCCAAACTGTACAAAAAAGCCAAGGAAGAGCCAATTCATTCTCTATTTGAAGGTGGGACATCTGTCTTCTCTTGCCTTAGTACATCTGCATTTCTGGTATGTGGGCCTTGGGATTGAGATTTATTCCGTGGCTCCCCTGGTTCTCAGACCTTCAGGTTTAGATTGGCGATCCACCACCAGCTTTTCTGGGCCTCCAGCTTGTGGATGGGAGACTGTGGAGCTTTTCAGCTTCCATAGTAGTATAAGCCAACCCTTTCTAATAAATCACTTCATATCTATATCTATATTCATATATCCTATGGATTCTGTTTCTCTGGAAAACTCTGAATACAGTAGTGATGTTAATTGTCAGGCTATGCATAATTTTTTATGCCTCTGAGTGTTTGCACAAACTTTTGCCTAGTCACTCACTTTTCTGTGAATACATCTGCTCATCTGTCTTTGAAGACATAGATCGAATATTGCCAGCTTTCTGAGACTCTTTCTAACTCCAGACACTTCCTTTTCCTTTTGTGCATGTTGTCCTCACCTAAATTATAACTCTATTTGAATGTATATAGCCTACATTATGAGACTATAGTTATATATTATAAACTACTATGAATATATAATACATATAAACCATGCTTTTAATCTGTCATGGGTCTAACAGACAGCTTATTTGATGCACCTTTCATTTGGGCAAGAAATCACTCAAGACAATCATAAAGTTTTAAGGCTTAGGGCCCTTCAGTTACAAGCAACAACCTGGCAAATTAACTGACTCAATTGACACTGGTAAATAAAAAGGGATAATTTAATATAAAGATATATAGACTAGCTTACAATTCCACAGGAAAAACTAAAGATATATTTTTTTTTTGAAAGAAGGGAATGGTTCCAGGGTTCTAAGTAACTGGAACTGGACACCATTTGAGAAGGAACTTAGCTCCATTTTTTCATCCGTCCTCAAAACTCAAAATTCCCAGAAAAAAAAGAATCTGATTACCCAAGTTTCGGTCATGTGCCTATTGGCTAGTAAAGGGAAGGGGGCTTTGATTGACATTATGAATGTATACAATAGGGAAGCAGTTGCCCAATGTAAATTCCCAGAAAAGGGAACCACTGATGGGCAGACAGAGGTTAACAGATGTATACTAGAGATGCTGATTGGTTGAAGCACATAAATTTTTTCTTAACTTTATATAATAAATATTTGTTTTCAGTTATCATATACTAATGAATAAACACCTTAACTGTCTACCATTTTTTAATTTCAGTTGATGAGAATAATTTTAAACCTAAAATTATAATATGACATTCTGAAAATGCAAGCCTTAGTCTAGAAAAGAAACTTCCTGGAATATGAGCAATAATAAGAATGCAATTTTATGAATTGAGTAGATAAAATAGAACTTTAAAAAAGCTAAGACACTCTTTCTGATGCTACACTTGATTTGTGCAATGTAAGAAAAAGATATATTTACCAAAATCTTAATAGTAAAAGAAAAAAATCCCAATAACAAAACAGGTTTCAGACACCATATTTCTTCATGAACTCTCAATTTATACACATTTTATGCTGTCAAAAACAATAGAATCAGCTATGCTTAAGTTTATGGCTCTGGGGAAACCTGGTAAGATTGAGCATTTAACAAAACTTGTGACAGAAGTGGAATGAAGCCCACCCATTTGTCTTGCTGGCCCACAGTGAATAATTTAAATGTTTGTTCATATAAACTAAACTGGTAGCAGGTACGAATCATTTTGCTTGGTTTATTTACACAAAGAGCTAAACCACCAGAAAGATCACAGTTAAAAGTGAACAGATCACAATGTCAATAATCTCTCTTCCTTTTCTGAATTTTGGTTGAAGAATGAATATAGTTTGTCTAATAGGTCTATGGTTTCTTATTTTCCTACTTATCACCGAACATTTACTGCATAAATGTCATTGAACCACGATGATATCGTTGGTGTTAGGTTAATAAGTAGTTAGATAATGAGGGAAGAAAAACAATAATGAGAATTTTTTAACATACTTATAGTAACCTACAGATCCAGCATTTTAGGCCTGGTCTACTCTCCCTAAATTAATTTAATTTTTTTATTCAAGTTTGAGTGGGTCTCTTGAATATGTTCTTGTATTGCTTTTTTTCTTTTGTCTTTTTTTTTCTTTGTTACTATTTTTGTGAGCCTCATTGAGGTATAATTTACACACAATAAAAATACTAGTTTTATGTGATTAGTTTTAATTCAATGAGTTTTGACAAAAGTTTATATTCCTATGTTCACTACTACAATCATGATCTGTTAGAACAGTGTCTCCCTCCAAAAAGCTTTCCTGGGTCCCTTAGCATCACATTCCTAAGCCCCTGGCTTGGGAATGAAGCTAAATTTGTTGATCAACCTGGGGAGAACTGACATCTTAACATTGCATTTTCTAGTCTGTCATTACAGTATGTCTCTTCTTTTGTTTAGGTCTTCTTTCATTTCTCCTAGAAATGTTTATTTCCAGTGTACATGCCTTGCC
Organism: Craseonycteris thonglongyai; assembly: GCA_004027555.1. Lineage (NCBI taxonomy): Eukaryota > Metazoa > Chordata > Mammalia > Chiroptera > Craseonycteridae > Craseonycteris > Craseonycteris thonglongyai. The sequence continues at coordinate 11,207 of PVKE010014967.1, forward strand.
TATATTTTATTAAATTTATTTTCAAGTATTTCATATTTTTAAATGAAATATCACTCATTTACTTTTGATTGTTGATAACATGTAGGCATAAAATAGCCTTTTGTTCATTAACTTTTTTTTATGACACCTTGTTAAATTCAGATTTTCATAGATTCTTTTGAATTTTTATATAGATGTTCATGCTGTCTATAAATAAAGACCTTTTTTTTTTCCAATCTGTAAGCCTTTTATTTCCTTTTTTTTTTTTTTTAACAATGACTAAGAATTCTAGTAAATTGAATAAAAATAGTCAGGATAAACATCCTTGCTTTGTTCTCTTTAATGGGGGAAAGAACAGAGTATTTCACCATTAAGTACAATGATAGCCATAGGCGCTTTTAACCAAATTGAGAACCTTCCCTCCTCTTCCTAATAGGCTTGAGAGTTTTTATCATAAATAAATTTTAAATCTTGTTAAATGCTTTTTTTGCATCTTTAAGATTTATTTTTATTGTTTTTGACAGAGAAAGAGACAGAGAGAAGAGGGAGGGCCCAGCAGTCTCCATAGTTGTATCTCATTAGCTTTCCACATAGTTTTGTTGCGCAGGTGGGTGTGGGGCTGTGCAGGGCAAAAACCAGGCTGGGGGCCTCCTGCCTGGAGCTTGGCCCAGTGAGAACCAAACTGGGGGCACACCCCAGTTCAGCATATGGGTCTGCATGGGCCTGGGCCAGAATTTCATCCCCGGACCCCAGAGCTGCAAATGAGCACTCAACCAGCTAAGCTATCATGGCATTACCTTTTTGCATCTTTAAAGATAATTGTATGAGTTTCACTTTTCATCTATTAATACATGAATTACGTTGATTTAATTTTTAACTTTTAAGCCAACTCTGCATTCCACTTAGTTATTATTAATCATTTTTTAATATATTTCTGGATGTGATTTGTTAATACTTTATTAAAGCTTTTTTCATCTATATTTATGCACGTTCTGATCTCTGGGTTTTTGTTTTTGTTTCTTATAATGCCTTTATCTGATTTTCTAGCCACAAAAAATGAGTGGGTAAGTGGGTTTTTTTGTTGTTGTTTGTTTTTTATGATTTTTAAAAGAGTATTTGCATACTTGCTTTTTAACATGTTAGTTACATTCTGTCAATGAGGCCACTGGGGCCTAGATTTTCCTTTGGGGAAAGATTTTTTACTGCAAATCCAATGTCTTTAATAGGTCTAGAATTGTTCAGGTGATTGATTTTTCTTGAGTGAGTTTTGTGGTTTGTATGTCTCAAGAATTTGCCCGTTTCATGTATGTTCTTCAATTTACTAACTTAAAAAGCCCATGATATATTTTTGCAATACTTATGTCTGAAGAATTCTAAAAGACGTCCTTTCTCTCATTCCTGATATTAACAATTTGTCTTTTTTTTTTCCTGATTAATCTATTAGTGGTTTATCAATTCTATTGATCTTTTCAAAGAAACATGTTGTTTTCATTGATATTCTCTATATTCTATTTCATTGATTTTGTCTAATATATTTATAATTTTGTACTTTCTTCATTAATCATTACACTTTTTCTAGTTTCTTAAAAAGAATGCTTAGGATTTTAGGCAACTAATTAAAAACCTTTCTATTTTCTTAATATGAGCATTTAATGCTTTACATTTCTTATAAATGTTTAACTACATCCCGCAAATTTTGATATTTTGTGATTTATTGTCATTAAGTTCAAAATATATTCTAAAATTCCTAGTGATTTTGACAGGAGTGGTACCTATGGAAATGTTAAGAAGTGATAGGTTTTAAGATATATTTTAAAGATATCCTTATCTATGTAATATGAAAAATAGAGGCATTTATGGCTGTATTTTTTTTTCAGACAGCCCTTGTATGTAAATTGAGAAGAATTGATAAGAAATAAGAGAAATGGGAGCTGAGCTTGACTTTTTTCACAATTTCATTGGGGCTGGCAAGATGAGATAGAATTTCACACAATTTGGGCAGCATATATTGAGATAACTTTTCGTTCAAAGGTTACACATTTTAGAGAATATGCATGGTCCAAGACTCACAGAAAACATGTAAAAATTGCACCTCAGTATACTGAAAAGTGTATGTAAACTACCAAAGCTAAGAATGAGAATAATTTGATAGCTTGATGTCTCTGACAAATGGTAATATATTGACTTACTCCTTGTGATATATGCTATCACTGAACTACTTGAACTAGCTCGAATCTCTTCTCAGTAATACTTTATTTGGTAGAATTTGAGCACTGAACAAGGATTTTACTCTATATATAACTTGTCCCCAACTTACCTTTGCAGCATCTTGCCCACTCTATGGGCAATGTAAAAGTCCCACTCTACTCTCTACCATCCCCCAGTTACTCAAGTGCTTTCATATTATCTACATTTTCCCCTGGCTCCAAAGCTCTTCCCCTTATATTCCACAGGCAAAATATTTTTTATTCTTCAAGAATTTGCTCCAAATTCACTTGATTTAAGGAGCATTTCCAAATTCACCACTTTCTGCTTACCTTCTCATCCCAGGTATATTTTGTCACCCCCACCCTCCACCTCTCCCTGTAAGAAGTGACATTTGCTTGGTACTATATGTCACTTCTCCAGCACCCCCATCTCCCTAATTGTGAGACCTCGTGTCCACAACTGCTTAGAGTACACACGTCATCAAATTCAGCATTAGCAATAATGGTCAGCATTGAGGATTTTACAGTGCACCAGATGTAAGGCAATGTATTACCTAATTAATCTCCACAAGTCTATACATAGATCATGATTTTTCACAGGTGAGAAAACGGGAAGAGGCTGAGCAATTTCACAGTTACAGATGGTATAGGCTGGGCCAAAGTTCAGATCCAGGTTACTTGACTTTCCAATGGGAGATCTCAGGCAGTAAGGATAGTGCCTCTCCAAATGATTACTAACTGTGACTGGACAGTGCTATAAAGTATGTCAAGGCCCTAGCAACATCTCCTGGTGTTAGAAGATGATGAAGCTTTCTAATCCATAATCTCACAAATATACCCAAGTACAACAAAAACAGCTTTATTTCCTGAAGATTTACATGAAACATACCAAAATTGACTATGAATCTGTCCATTTAGTTTTTTATGCAATGGCAGTATATATCAAAGCTCTTTCTAGAGAAATGCTCTTCAATTTAGATTATGAGAGGTGCATATGTTTACTTGAAATAAACCATAAGCAATTTATACCTAATATTGTAAGTAGGCTTACCTAGTTGTTTTGATTAGTAACTTGAGTGACATGCTCCCAGCAAAGAGAGTAAAGGTACATGTCAGCATAAAAATAGGTTGGGCTATTTCTCCTCCCTGGTTGCTGTAAGCGGGTCTTCCTTTCATTGGAGAGCACAGGTAGCACTCTATCAGGATGCACTGCCACAGAATCTGTTATTTGGCAAAAGAGAGAGCAGCTGTCAAACTTCACCTAAAGTCAAACATCCTAAGCTGAGCCTGGATTTATTTAAGGAGAATAAATTCAGTAGATAAGGATGGTCTGTGCATTGTCAAAATACACATATCTGATCAAGCTTTCACTACATTACCAAGGCCAAGATGAACAACAGCCCTAGGGAAACAATGAACACTATAGAAATATCTTGAAGTCAGTAAGTGGCAACTGGTCTTTGTTTCATTGAAGCCACAAAAAATACTTTTTGTGCATTAAAAAAGCAATGGAAGGAAGACCCAAGTCAAAATTTAGCTTATAGTTTAAATGTTTATAGCTTTGGTAGAAGAAAAAAGAATTGAAGAGGGGAAGCCGGGATGGCTCAGCGGGTTAAGCACTAGCTTTGCAGCCCTGGGGACTGAGTATTGAATCTTGGCCCCAAGTCTTGCAGACCCATATGCTGAGCTAGGGTGTGCTTCCTATGCAGGAGGCCCCTGGTTTGGTTTTCACCCCCCTTCCCTTGTTCAGTTCCTGGCCCGAGGGGGCATGCCTCCCATGCAGAAGGCCTCCAGTCCAGTGCCCTGCACTGTGCAGCCCCTGCCCAACTGTGTGAAATGAAACCATGTCAAAAACTGATGACGTACAACTATGGAGACTGCTCTAGGCCCTCCCCATTCTTTCTGTCTTTCTCTCTCTCTCTCCCCCCCCTCTCTCTGTGTCTCTCTCTTTGTCAAAAAAAAAAAAATAGTTGTAGAAAATATCCTCAAATAGAATTTTTCCCACTTCAGCCTAAAAGAACTTCTTAGGACAGTGTTCTCTTATCCCCTGACTAGGTTAAATGTCCTGCAGTATGTTGTAGCTGTGCTTACTTTTGGTAGCACTTATAATTGTATTTATATTAATGTGTCATTTATACAATTATTAGTGACTGCTCTCCTTACTAGACTATAGGAGCAAATATCATATCTCTCTGATTGTGTCAATAAGATACATTGATTGTATCTCCAGTTTTTCGCACATTCATAAGGTGTTTGGTGTTACTGGTAAACCACCAGGATGGCAGCAAAGGTTCTCATCTCCCATGCAGGAGGCCCCCAGTTCAGTTCCCACCAAGTGTAGCCCCACATCAACCGGTGTGGAATGAAACCATGTCACGATTAATAGCGTACAACTATGGAGATGGCTCTGGACCCTACCCCTTCTCTCTCTCTCTCTCTCTCTCTCTCTCTCTCTCTCTCTCTCTCTCTCTCTCTCTCTCTCTCTCTTTCTCTCAAATAATAAAATAAATCTTTTGAAAGAAAAAACTTCTTGGTAAGTAAGCAAATGACTATTCCCATACAAATTCTAGATGGTATACAGAGAGAAAAAAAAAAGTATGATTAACTTTCAACAATAATGTAGAAACAGTTGCTAAAATTAAGCAATCAAATAAAGTTTCTAATCTGGAATTGAGTTCACCTAGAACCATCAACATAAGTCTACTTCCAGTTTCAGTAACTCTTTTTCTGTGGTTCCGTGACAAAGAGGCAGAGAAAAACTCCAGTAGGAGCTTTCTAGCCTTGCTCAGAAACATTATGTTGACGCCCTAAAGAACCTCCCAGAATATTTGAAAGATAATTTGGATTATTTAAACATAGAGTTCTCTTAATATATATTTTTTCAAGTTCCTGAATCCAGAATTGTTGTATCTTTATATAAACAAAATGAATTGGAAAATTGAAGATATACCTAGATAAGTATGCAAGTGAGTTACATTGTATACTTGAGTGTTGTTTGAGAGGTTCAGCATGCTAAATATGAATGTGACTGCTAATTACATTCTGGGCATGCTATGAATGTATGATGTCACATTCATTGCAATGATTAATTTACATAAATATTGTCATTTTTCTATCAGTATGACAGATTTTAGCTTAAAAGGACCATAAACTGAGAGGCTTGCTACAGTTTGAAGTTGGCAGCTGGTGAGGAGATGAATTCCAAGCCAGAAGAGAGAGTAGTAGACTGGAAGTTCCTGCTGTTTCCTAAGGAGAGTATCCCTGGGTGATACATCTGCTATTGAAACATCAAAACACATTGCTTCGAGGAATTAATCCAGACTTCTTTGATTTTTTACTCATTTGGCAAAATGAAGAGATATGCACATTTCCTAGTCTCAAGGGAAAAAGGTGCCAAATTCTTCTGATAAATATTGACTTTTGTGGGAGGCAAAATAATGCCCCTCCCCCAACGACTTCCAGGTTCTAATATTTCAAACATGTAATTGTGTTACCTTACATGGCTTAAGAGATTTTCATAAGTGATTCATTAAGGATATTAAAATGGGATGATTATCCTGAATTATCTGGGTGAATCTAATACAGCCAAAAGGGTCCTTATAAGAATGAGGCAGAAGGATCAGAGTCAGAGAAGTAGATGTGGCAATAAAAGCAGAGGTCAGAGAAATGCCATTGCTGAGAGAGGGCCACCAGCTAAGGAATGCAAACAACTAGAAGCTGGGGAAAGCAAGGGAGTTCCCCCTAGAGACTCCAAATGGAACACAGTCCTGCCAACACTTTGATTTTAGACTTATAAAGTCCATTTTCAGACTTTTGATCTACAAAATAGTTAAAACAATTTGTATTGCTCTAAACCACTAAGTATGTGGTATTTTGTTATAGCAACTATAGGAAACTAATGTAATTTATATTTATGTTATTGACCTCTTATCTCTAGCAATAATTCATTTCTGTAGGCTTATTTTCTTTGTCATGAACTTTATTCATAATTCTTAGTTCAGATGAGTCAGTTTATCCATGTGATCAATTGGTCTAGGAAGGCAAGACATAGTGGTCAATAGACAAACCACAGTAAAGTTAATTATTGAGCACTTGCTGTATTTATGCATTATAGTACATAGTTAAATGCTATCCTGTATTATATTTACTATCCTAATCCTGATATGTTCTTATGAGTGGGGAAAAATTTGTCAAATTCTCTACCTCTCCAAAGCTTACAATTTTGTTGGGAAAGCTTCTAACCTCGCACCTGTTAAAGAATAACTCTAAAGCCCCATGCTCTTATGAAATATGACTAATGCAGTACCAAATACAAGGAGCTATACAATATTCACCCTAAAAGATAAGTGACTAGTCACCTAATTCATAAAGCCATTTCTATCTCATAAGTTTTCTAAATAGGCTTGCATTTATCTTTACATGTTTCTTTTTAACATTAAAAAAAAAACTTCTAGTAGAAATTCTTCATCTTAGGGATTATGTTAACAACTTAATTTGGTCTATCACAAGGTGAAATAATTTCTTAAAGACAACATCTTAATTTTATAAGGAGGAATTCTTTAAGCATTTTCATCTCAATTTTTTTTAACAAGTACAAAATGATCAATTGTGTCAGAAGATAATTATTTTGATCACAAATACTGAAACCAAAAGTGAAGTAAAATATTTGTAGCAGGTGTTAATAAGGGTTCTCCAGAGAAATAAAATCAATAGCATGTATGCATACATAGGAAGAAATATATAGTAAGGAATTGATTTGTGCAATTATAGAAGCTGGCACATCTGGAATCTGCATTATGGGCTGGCAGACTAGAGATTCAGGAGAACTGAGGGTATAGATCCAGTGTGAAGGTCTATGGGCCAGAGACTCTGACCCTCTCTTGCTTCCTTTGGCAAAAGGACCAGTTTGATGACATTAAGTCTAATGTTATAATTCAGGTTAATCTTCCCATTTTAAGTTTCTTAATCATGTATGAAGAGTTCTTTGCTATGTATGATAACCCATTCACCTCTGAGTGGCAACAATGAAGTCCAAAGGCAGTCGGCTGGAGAATTCTTTCTTGTTCAGGGAAGACAGTCTTGTTCTGTTTAGACCTATAGCTGAGTGGATAAAGCCTACCCTCATTTTGGAGGGCCATCTGCTCTACTCATAGTTCATCGATTTAAATGTTAGTCTCACTAACATTTAAACAGCCTCCAAGTTGACACGTAAAATTAACCATCACAAGTCTACATTTTTTCAACTTGGCACCCATACAAATATCTTTAAATCATATTTAATCTCCTCATAAAGAGAATAACAAAGTCATACTTCTGCCTAACATGACACAATTATTCTATGTACAACTGAAAACACACTAACTCTGTTTCTCAAAAAAGACACAAAGTTTTTGGTTGATATTTACTCTTCTCTTTGATATCTTTTAACTACTGTTATGTAAAAATAACAATACTTGAATATTATAGTTTAAGTGAATGCATCTTATGTTACAAAATAAAGGAATAAGAAAGAAAACAAAGATATTAGACACACACAAATACAAACATATTCACAACAAAATGAAGAATAAGAGAGAAATCTAAGATATTAGACATACACAAATACAAAGATATTCATAACAAAATGAAGAAATACTTATGAAAGTTATAGTCCTCATTACTGTAACTAGTCACCTGGTCATACCTGTATTCATAACTATCTTCTTCTCCTATCCATTCCATGTTACCTTTGCCTTTAGTAAGAGCCTCAACTGGTCATGGTTTCTTACCTGTTGGGGTGAGCCCAACTTTGGTTCCTAAAGGGTCTCCTTAGCACTCCTGCTTGAAGAGGGTTGTTATAGTGTTCCATTGAATTTTCATCACAGGGCATGGTAATACTAGATGCCCCAATGGGATCTTTGATATTCTAGACAGTCTTCCTTACCTGCTCTGTGGAGTTTTAGTTCAATATTTAACTGGTAGTCAGAATCAATCACCTCAGCCAACACCACAAATCTCCTCTTTGTCTGTTAACTCAGAGGCAAAAGAAGTACACGATAGCCAGATGGCAAACTTAAGTTCCAGTTCAGTGGGATCATTGCTGAGTCTTCTAGTGGAAGCATTTCTTCCTTTGGAACTAAGACCTCTAGACCAGTGGAGCATAATGTTACAGGTGCAGGGGGGGAAATGTACTGCTAGTAGGTCACCAGGGGTAATAGTAAGTAATGCCACCCTCATTTCCGCCCCCTTTGATTCCTGGTCCAGTGAATCCTGCATATGGGAGAAATACCACCATAGATTTGACATTGACTCAGAGCATATACAGGCTTCTGGAGAACCTTGCCCCTGCCCTGCAAGGTATTGTGACTTTGTTGACACTGTAACTAACTCTTTAGAAGACTATTTCACCATACTATCAAACCAGCTGATTCTGGGTGGTGGAGAAACATGGTAAAACCAGTGAATTCAGGGAAGTGAAATCATTTATCAGAAGCAATGCCATGTGGAATACCATAATGGTGGATAAGATACTCTCTAAGTTCACAGATGGTGGTTTTGGCAGAAGTATTGTGTGCTGGGAAGACAGATGCATATCCAGAGTAGCTGTCTATTCCAGTAAGAAGAAAATGCTGCCTCTTCCATGATGGAATCAGTCCAATGTAATCAATCTTCAATTAGGTAGCTTACTGGTCACCCTGGGTAATTGCGCCACACCAGGGGCTCAGCATTGGTCTTTGCTGCTGGCAGGTTGGGCACAAGGTAGCCAGGTCAACCTCAGTGAGTGGAAATCCATGCTGTTGAATCTGTATATAACTTCCTTGTGTGTCACCATGGCCACTTTTTCTCTGTGCTTGCTGGGTGATGATATAGGTAGCTGGGGAAAGAGGTTGACTGGTATCCACAGAATAGGTCACCTATCCACTTGACTATTTAAATTCTCACCCTTTGGTGAACATTCACACAGGACACAAATATCTTCAGGTTTTCACCCATTTCAAAAGCTTTAGCTACGTACCTCTTCCCCAGGCTTCCTGGTGACTAACTTTTCCATCATATTACTTTCAAGTCTGACCACCCAGCCAACTCATTAGCCATAGACTATGAATTAGTATAAAATTTCACATCTGGCCATTTCTCCTTCTAAGCACAGCGAACAACCAGGACACTGCACAAAATTCTGCCCACTGAGAGGATTTCCATTTATCACTGTCCTTCAGGAATGTTCCAGAAAGTGGCTTTAGTACTGCAGCTGTCCACCTTCAGGTGCTGCTGGCATATCATTGCAGAACAATCTGTCAACTGAGCCTGAGTTTTTTCTTCCTTTGTCAACTGATCTTGGGGGAGTGGGGTATAAAGGGGCAGAAACAACAACTTACCTTAGAAGGGACATTTCAACATACCCTACATCACTGGAACCCTAGAAATTTCACTTTAGCAATTTAGGCTCCTGATTTTTTTTTTTCCCCAGCTTCATTCAGGTATAACTGGCCAATGACATGGTAGGATATTTAAAATGTACTCTGTGGTAGTGTCACTTACATGTGCAATCAGCAAGGCCCCTGAATTCTTGTTGAATTTATTTCTCATCCTCTGACACACAAATGTCTTATCAGTAAGTCTAGAGTAGATGCAACTTCTTGGTCACCTGGTCTAATCAGCATAATGTCATCAATGGAATGGACCACTGTGCTATCTCATGGAAGGGAAAAGTGATCAAAATGACTGTGAAGGATAGTATGACATAAGGCTGGGGAGTTTATATCTACTTGAGGTACAGCAGGGAAGGCATAGTGCTGACTTTGCCAGTTGAAAGCAAACTGCTTCTGGTGACCTTTACTAAGTAGCTATTGAGGAAAGATATTTGCCAGATCAATACCTGCATACTGAGTACCATGGGATATGGTCATGTTTTCAAGCAATGAAATTGCATTTCCTACAAAACAGCCACAACTACTCCTGTTGTATTTAGGTTTCCCAAACCCGTGGTCACAGTTTCCACTTGTAAGCTATTCTCCTCCAGAAAAGAATGGTCACAGAGCTCCTTAAAGATATAGGTACTCCCCTCATGAATTTATTTCTCACAGTTATGGTAAAAGCTATGTCTTTGGGATCATCCCAGGCTGGATAAATTGGTCTTAAATGACAAATCCATTTCAATCTCCCTAAGGCTTTAAATCCTTTCCTCTGAGTAAACCAAGGCAGGTTGGCACTTTCAACTCACTCACTGCGAAGCCACCTTTTGGTCCATGTTTCAGCCACCTAAACAAACAAACTGTTAGAGCCCTTTCTAACTCCCCAGGCTACAACATTAAATGTAAGACCTCTGCTTAGTGGGCCCGCAGCGGTAAGTGCATTCAAGGGGCAGCAGTCAGTGCTATGTTTAGGAATAACTAGTGTTTCAGTACATTCATAGAAATATTTGTTCAGGGGTTCTGGCTAAGTAGGAGAAGGAAATGGGGGTTACAAGCAGACCGGATTTAACATATAAAGACTAAGAATTCTTGGTATTGAGACGTGTAGAGCAAATACAATAACTGTGCTAAAAATATCCACCAAGTCTCAAAAAAGTCCTGAAGGTGACTTTCACCACATATTCAGCCATTACTCAGGATTTGTGAAATTGAATTAAGGCATTTATTTTATTTAAATAGTTTTTTGTTAACTCTTCCCTCATACCTGCTTGGTTCTTCCTCTTCCAATCATTGTATTATCTCTCCTTATTTCTCTTTTGTCTCACAGTTTTAGCTAATACTTGTGAGATGCATTTTCATGAGGTGCTGTTGGTGGGGGATGGGGTGCTTAAAAATCATTTGACTTGAACCTCTTTCCCATTGTGTGCACTTCAGTCCTCAGAATATAAATCCATTTTGTAATTACTCCAATATTCTCATCTTAGAAACTTTGCCTGACACACCATTCCATATGTTTATGATTCTCTGAATGAAAAAGTGTTCCCTGACAACCATTCAGATTTTTCCCTTTAATTTCCATTTATGCCTTATTGTCTTATAATATTCAGCTGAAAATATATGCTGCAATATTGTGTGACATTATCAGTATTACTTAAGATTTTATATACCTATATATCAGCCAAACATCAGATAAATCTCGCTATTCTCCTTTCCGTACATCTTCCTTCCTGGAAGAGCACAGGTAATAGATTCAATTTCTCCTTCATGACAAGTTGACTTTAAGCATTTCTTACAAACTGAAGACAAGAATCAATTTGCATTTCAGTTTAAATTATTTTTAAAATGTGAACTGGAAACGGATTTGGCTTCAAGTTTGTGCAATTAAATGATGGCACTAACTTCTTTTTAGATGAAACTCCTATCAGGGTTGATTTTTAAGAAGAGTGTAAAGCTGAGACACAAGACTAATTTGAAGGTCTTGCTAATAAATAATGTTGTTTAAAAAAAAGAGGGGGTATTCTGATGATTTGTAATCCTGCAATAATGGCTTCTAAATAGTTAAGATTAGTTTGAGAGATGAGCGCCTTTCCACCCTCTATGCCATATGCCAGCAGGGGACAAAAATCAATCTTGCGAGGACTCTGATTACTTCTGCTCCAAGTTTCTTGTCAGCAGATTCAAAATGTGCAGGGCAATGAATCTTCCACAAGGTAGGTACTGCCCATCAGCTGGAAATCTTTTTTTCCAACTTCTGGTATAATATCTGCTTGTGATAAATTAGGAGGAGAGGGAGAAATAGAAGACGATTTGGTGCCACTATTTTAATCCTGTGTTATCAGTACAGGGGGAAAATGGCACAAATTCCTGTGGCTTTGAAATGAGGAATGTACCCTTGGAGGGTAGAAGCTTGAAAGTTAAGGAACAATTAAATAATGATCTTTATCATCTTAATATGCCATGCTGCTTAACAAATGATGGAGGGAGAACCACATTAGGAATTGATACCTGAATTAATAAGTACTAATAGCTAGAGCAAGATATCTAGACTTGGATCCACATTAAAAGTTTAAATTAAAAAAAATTGAATTTTGATTACAATAACAGGCACAGTGTTATAAGTAATAAGAGGAACAAGGGCAATAAACTGTGATTTACAGAATAATGGCTCCCCCAAATATCCACATGCTAATGTCCCCAAACTGGGAATCTGTCACCTTACTTTGCCAACTTGACTAGAGGAAAGAATCCTGAATATCCAGACAGGCCCACTGTAATCACAAAGGTCCTTAACATAGAACAAGATAGAAGAGGTCAGAATGGTGCATTGCAAGAAGAATTTGCATTCTTTGCAAACTCTGAGGATGGAGGAAAGGAGCCATGAGCCAAGGAATGTGGGCAGCCTCTAGAACATGAATTCTATGAAGAGCCTAAAGAAAAGAACATAGCCCTGCTAACCTCTTGATTTTAGACCAGGAGACCTACATGAGACTTCTGACATACAAAACTGTGAAATAATAAATACATGTTCTTTAAAGCTCTTGAATTGGTGATCATTTGTTAGAGTAGTGATAGAAAACTAATAGGGACAAGATATAAAAAGATAAAATAAGACATAAGCTTTAAAGTTATATATTGTATATTTCCCAAAGATACTCTAGTACAATCTTTCTGTTTGTTTCTGGTTATCTTTCAATAGTTCTCAAATACATTTAAATCATGAATGTCCTTTGGCCTAGAAAATGCACTTCTGGGAATTTAATTAAATCATTGATGGCATGATGCTTTACAGAAGTGTTTGGAATAGCCTAAATTTGATAGTAAACTAAATGTTCAACAGTAATGATTATTTGAATAGATTTTGTCAGATTCTCAAAGAATTTACTATGCAGTTATTAAAAATTAGTTAAATGAGAAATTAAAATTGGAAAAAAAGCATTCTTAATTATGTTGAGTTGAAAACAGGTACAAAATACTATTTATGGTGTGATAATACACCAAAAGTATCTTTAGATTTAATTTTTTTCTGCCTATATGTGTGTGAAATTTCACATTTTTATTACTTCTAACCAAATGGTAGAAGTACAAAATGTGCAATTGTCTATATAGTTAAGCACTCCTCTACACAACATTGTAAGATTTAACTTATTCTGAAAAGAGAAAGAGCTCTACTAAACACCAAAACAACCCAAGGGTATAGTGAATTGTGTCATTTTTTTTCTGGCCCTAGTCACTTCAACCTAATATTAGTTATCAGACAGTACCCTAAAAAGCCCATGGTTGGATAAGGGTGTAAAATAGTACAATCTTTCCAGAAAACAATTTGGCAAGATATATCAAAAGCCTTAAAAAATTATACCCTTTGAACCAGTAATGCCATTTCTAGAAATCTACAGAAATAACAGGCAAAGGTTATTACAAATAAGAATATTCATTAAAGGTTTAAGAAACAACCTTAATGCCCAATAAGAGGAGAACTGGGCAGTAATTCAAAGTAATGTTTTCAAAGAATATTTAATTATATGAAAAAATGTGTTCAATATGTTTCTAAATGAATAAAAGCGGGCTGCAAAATTGAATATACAATATGATTCCAATTTAGAAAAGAAAAAGAAAAATATTCCAAATGTTAAGAGCAATTTCTCTGGGTAGTAGAATTGAGTTTGAGATCTTTCTTTTTCTTTTTCTTTTTTTTTTTCTTATTGTTAAATTTATTGGGGTGACATTGGTTGGTAACAATTATATAGTTCTGGTTGTACAACTCTACATTACATTGTCTACTCATTGTATTATATGCTCACCACCCAGAGTCAGCTCTCCCGTGTGTGTGTGTGTTTTGGGGTTTCCATTTATTCTATCATGTGCATATATTACTTTTCAAATTAAAAAGACAATTTTTTTAAAGATTTATTTTATTGCTTGAGAGAAGCTAAGAGAGAGAAGTGGGGAGGGCCCAGAACAGTCTCCATAGTTGTACATCATTAGTTGAGACATGGTTTCATTTCATACAAGAGGATGTGGAACTGCATGGGGAAGGAACCAAACTGGGAGCCTCCTGTGTGGAAGGCAAGAAACTTCGCCACCACGACAATTAGAAATTGTGCTCTAGTTCAGCATGTGGATTTTCATGGTCCAGGGGTCAGGATTCGATCCCCTGACCTCAGGGTCTCAAGGCAAGGGCTCAACCTGATAAGCTATCCTGGCATCCCTAAGAAGACAAATTTTGCCACTCAGGTTACAGCACACTTTCTGGGAGCAGCTCAAGGTCAGATAGACTATATACCAGAATCAAATTGAAATCAGGGTGTTCTCTTTCCTGTTGGCCAGTCAGCCTTGCCAGAGCCTGAAATTTGGTTCTCTCTAATGACTATGACTAGAGAAGCTCTCACAGAATTTGTGGAAATAGTCTTTTTTAGGAACACTAGTGAAAAACCAAGGCCTTTTCCTGAGAAGCGCACTTTCCCACCAGACTGAATCTGATCCTTCATCCAGCATAGCACTAGTAACAACTGTTAGAGCTCATTGTGAACACTATTTACTTAGTAGCAGTGCACAGAGAAAGGTTCCCACTGGGCCCTGTACTTACTCCTTCAATAAGCCCACCACCCAAGAGCACACTGTTACAAGCTTCCCACCAGGGAAACAGATATCTTTTATATATTGTTTCTGGTCATAATCGGCTTTTGGCCGGAGAAATCTCAATTTAAAAATGTATTTGTCCTAGGTTCCGCCTCTCTCCTGTGGTCCATAAGTGCAACTATCTGTCACAGGCAGCAGGGATTAGGATGCAGCCTGTCAGCCCTTTTGAGATTAAGGGTCTTGAGAAAGTATGTTTTCCTCATTGTGAGCATATAAAGGGCAAGGCTGCCTTGTTCATAGGTGCTCCCCGAGTATCTAGCATAAATCCTTGCTCAGTCAATACTCAATGTTGCTAATGACTTGAATGATACATAGTGCTTTTCTTTTAATTCTTTTATGAGTTCATAATAACCACTCCTGGTGTGCATATTTGTATGTATAGAGCTATGGTATCCCTTTTATTCTAATAGTTATGCAAAATGGGGAAAAGGAATGATGTCTCTCTTTTACAAGGGTTTACTGGGCCTCAGATAAAAGGAAAGAAATAATTCCATTTTATTCTAAGAAAACTACAGAGTCTTTCAGTTCAAGAGATCAAAACTGCATTAACTCTTCCAGTTACCACGATTTGCCCTTTTCTATCATTTAGCACGCTGGAGAAGGTAATCTACTAAATAGCACCCAAGTGGCCGGGCAATTTATTAAGTGAGCAATTTATTCTTTTCTCACTGCTAAGATCAAACCATTCACTACTCAAATTCTTTACAGTTCTCAGAAGTAACAAGATGGGGATATATCCTTGTTTTACAGATGTGGAAACTCAGTTTTCATCTCGAATAGAATCAGCGGAAGAAAGATGGAGGAGGGATTTTCCACTGCTTACCCTTCTTCTCTTGTACATGTTGTCCCTTTCCTAAATTTAGAATTAAGTTATTTATGCTTTTCAGAGCCCCCAAGAAAAGATTGTAGTCAATTCTTTGACCAAATCTATATAAAAGAATACTTTTTTGGCTCCAATTGTAATGCCTTACTGTAGCACTCAGAAATAGAGCATAGCTAGAAATACATAAGCAAATGGACTAATTCAGTCATTAAAAAAATAATAAGTTATTATGTCTCCTGAGACAAAGAGGTGGGAAGATTTAAAGATATTTATTCTTCACCAGCAGTTATCGAAAGTAAATATATACGCCCAGTCGTCTTATACGCCGGAAAATACGGTATTTGTGCTAAGATCACGCTGTTACTAAAACCAATCCATTTTTTTAGTTTATCCAGACCTCCTTTCTTGTTCCCAATCCAGGAGAGTAATTCCTGCTCTATCCCTTCCCACCTCTGGTCAGATCAAGGTCTCGTGGCCTCATAAATGTCTCACCGCAAACTGTGAAGAAGTTGTTGCCGTCCTTTGAGCCATAACAGCAGCAAAGTTCCTGTGGGGGGCTCCTATGGGCCCTCCTGCTCCGTGAAAACAGTAGTGGCAAGGACCACACAAACTTCATAATACGCATGATCTCATTTGATTGACATGGAAAATCCCACAAGATAGGTATTATCATTACTATCGTATGCCTGAAAAGAATGAAGCAAAAAGAACTAAACAATGTCCCTGAGTCTACACTGTGAGTTAATGGTGGAGACCAGTTTTAAACCCAGGCCTGTAAAATTCCAAAATGTTTCTTTTTCTACATGGGATGGTGCTTCTGTATTTGCTATATTGTGTGGACTCTCCTGGCAAAAAGTTTAAGTTATGTCCCAGGACTTAAATTCCATTTTACCATACTCTTCAAAAAGGTAACATAGTGTATTGTACTAATGGCAATTTCCGTGAGCTGTTCTTATCCAGGGTCTTCCAAAACTAGTAAATCTATGTTTGCATCAAAACATTTTCAAAAGGTGACTTAGTTCCACAACATGGCACAGTAAAAAATGACATTTGCTAAATGCCAAGATTATAAAATATATCATTATTATTACCTCTATAAGATTAGGGAACTGTGTCATGAGTCCATAAATTTCCTAGCAACAATCTTCACTCAATGAATACCATGTTAAAGGTAATCAGTGAGGAGTATAGTATTATTCCCATTTTACAAATGAGAAAACTGAGGCATAGAATGATAGAATAACTTACTCAAGATCAAGCACAGTAAGTCAAGAAGCCAACAGTGAAAAAAGCTGTCTCACTCGAATTTATGTTTGTAACCATTGTACCATTTTACCAAACAATGAACAGATTTATAATAGCGTAGCAATTCATATAACACTCAGAGTTCAGTGAAAATTATAAAATAATTTTCTATTTATAGAAATACTGAGGAGGCCCAGATGGCTCAGCAAGTTAAGCGCTCATCTTGCAGCTCTGGGGTCCAAGGATCAAATCCCAGCCCCAGCCCATGCAGACCCATATGCTGAACTGGGCCTCCAGTTCTGTTCTCACCAGGGTGTGCTTCCCATGCAGGAGGTCCCCAGCCAGTTCCTGCCCTGTGCAGCCCCACACCCACCTATGGAATGAAATTATGTAGAAAACTAATGACATGCAACAATGGAGACTGCTCTGGGACCTCCCCCTTCTCTCTGTCTCTGTCTCTGTTTGTCTCTGTCTCTCTCTGTCTCTATGTCTCTGTCTCTGTTTTTCTCTGCCAAAAAAATAAAAATAAATCTTTGAAAAATAAAGAAATACAATGGAAATGGAAAAAGTCATCAAAGTATTAGTGGTTATTATTTTTCTGGGGTACAATAAAGAATGGGTTTATTCTTATCTAATTTTCTATATTTTCCAATATTTATTTAATGATAGTATATCTTTTGTATTTTTTTATTCTTAAAAAAAGAAACAGATCAATAATCAAGAACTACAAAATGCAAGGGCCCTAGATTCCACTCTCAAGAAAATATACAAATATTAGAGACAAATCTTATGAAAAACTTCAAATTTAAATTCTGAAGTGCAGCATGCCCTTTAGAAGGGTAGTAGAAAGAGTGTATGTAACCTAGGTAACCCAGCAAGCTCAAACAGGTGCCCAGGGAAAAATACAATCTAGTAAATGCCTCTGGGTCAGCAATTGTAAACATGTTTCAGGTTCACTTCCTAATTTCACCTTTGCTCTTGTCTAAAATCCCTTGGATCAAAGAGCCTTTCTTTGCTAGCAGCTGGAATCATAACGTTGACAATGGAAACTGGTATGTCAGAGCCCTTCACCATAGCTCACTCCAGAGTATCGTGTTGAACGTCCCCAGGGTATTTGCAGTCAACAGCCTCATAAAGATGGAAAGAAGTGAATAAGCAGAACCTTCTTGGCAGCCTAGACAGACATTTGACCATGAGCAGGAAGTTCCTCTGGTGTAAATCATGAGGCCTACAGAGGCCAATGAGTTGAGAATCATGTATAGATAAGCTACTCTAAGTTCAAATGCTAGTCCCTGATCTATCACACATGGATATATTCTGCTATTTGTAAAAGTCAAGCCATAAGGTTTAAACAAATTGTGTGCATATAGGAAGGAATGATACTTCTCAGTTGCTTCCCATGTTCCAGAAGTAATCGTTTCTTTAATATTCACAAATAACAAAAGTTATGTCCATGATATAGAGCACAACACTAACATTCAAGATAGTTAAATAATAATAGTGTGATACTTTAATCTGCCCAGGGTATGAAACCAGATTTCTGAATCTAAGGCCTAGAGTCTTCTCCCTCACACCATCTGAGAGATTTAAGGTTAATATGAGCAGATTGTTTAAGCTAGGCTTAATCAATTAGGCATACATCAGACCCCAAGAACATTAGTTACCAGTAGTCCCAATGTGTTTGCACCTTCTGGTGGGGGAGCAGAATGTGCCTACATTGTTCGGAATCTGCAGTCACTTCAAGCTGGGACTGCTGGCATAGACATGATGAAGCACTCCAGTTCTTGAATGACTGTCACTCTGACTTCCGGGACCAAACTTAGCAAGCTTCACATCCCTTTCTCCTTTGTCACTGTCAGGGCTGAAGTATCCAACACCAGCCATCATCACATGATGCTCATACTTAGAAACTGATATTCTTTCCCTAAGCTGGCTTTATCTCTCATCATTTTCTATATAGCCAAACCTTCCCGCTCAGCCTTTTGAGACCAGCGACCATTATGACTGAACTTCCCTACATATGCAATCTCTTCTCTGAAACTTCTCTTCATGTTCATGATCTGATCTGAACATGAAGGTCCTCTAAAGACACTGCTTTCTTGCATATCTCAATAGATAACAACACTTTGTCCCACATATTTCTTGAGACCCATCTGCTATGTGTTTTTGTTATTTCTAAACTGTTTCTCCTTCAACACTTCTGCTGACTTAAAGCTCAGGTCAGCACACTTTTCCAATCCTTACTCTCCTCTTATCTACCTCACTTCTGGTCCTTTCCCCTCACTCACTGATGACTCTAACATCTGAATCCCTTTCTCCCTCACTAACCATGTTTTGAGGACTTCAACTTGCATATAGATGAGATATCCAATACATGTCCTTTCAGTTATTTCAGTTAAGTGACCTTTGGAACTCTTCCAACAATCACTTCCACAACTCAACTCTGCTACATGATCATATCAAAGATCTCATCATCATCACTAATGGCATCACCTTTAAAAACTCAATGTTAAACCTACTGTCTGGCAATCATTTTCTATCACTCTATACCATTTCATCCTATTTATGCTAATTCTCTAGTAATTGTATGACCTTATGGAAAATTGTTTCTACCACGTATTTTACTTTCCATCTTGCCACTGATCTTTACAATTCCTTCCTAATCTACTCCAGATTGCATGGTCACTATCATCATCCTTAAATAGAGACCTTTGAGAGCGACCTTTGAGAGCATCCTTAACTGTCATACCCCACTTACCTTCCATTACACTCAGCGGGCAATACACCAACCCTGATTAAAATTACTTATTTGGTATCTTTAAACAAACAGTTGAACACTACTGGAGAAAATCATGTATTCATACTTATTGGACTTCCTTCATATTTATGAAGTCTCAATTCATCACTCAGAAATACATAATAATATTAGTTTGTTTGCCTATTAAATTCAATTTCCTATGCTTCAAAATACCTGTATCTTGCCCTTCCTCTACTCACATCCTCAACTAATAATCTCCTTGCCCCTCACTCTTGGATGATGCTTTTGCAACATGCCTCCTGGAAAAGATAAATGCAATCAAAAGTACTATCTATTTCCATTGCCATTTCCAATAATCCACTTGCATCTGTGATCACATATTCAAGCTCTGTCTACGTAAGCAATATCTTTATTCTCTTCTGTTCTGCTGTGCTTTCTAAATCCAAGCTCATTTCATTTTCAGTTTTACTCTATATCCATTACTTTTCTCAACTGCATCATAACTTTTTTTCTCTCTAATCAATTATGTCCATAGATGTACAAATATGCCTTCATATTAACTCTCTTATTTATTTATTTATTTATTTATTTATTTATTTTTAAAGATTTATTTTATTGTTTCAGAGATGATAGACAGAGAGAGATGGGGAGGGGAGACAGAGAGAAGGGGGGGAGCCCAGAGCAGTCTCCATAGTTGTACATCATTAGTTGTGACATGGTTTTATTCCACACAGGTGGATGTGGGGCCATTCAGGGCAGGAACCAAACCGAGAGGGTCCCCACATGGAAGGCAAGAACCTTCACCACCCAGCCGTGTCTGTGGTTCCCAATTGCACCACAGTTCGGTATATGGGTTTTGCACAGAGGCCAGGGCCTGGAATCAAACCTCAGACCTCACGATGGAGAGGCAACTATTCAACCACTGAACTATCCTGGCATTGCTTAACTCTCTCTCTCTCTCTCTCTTTTTTTATTATTATTTTTTAAAGATTTATTTTTATTGTTTTTTGGCAGAGAGAGAGACAGACAGAGAGAGACAGAGAGAAGGGGGAGGGCTGAGAGCAGTCTCCATAGTTGACATTAGTTTTCCATATAGTTTCACTCCACAGGAGGGCACGGGGCAGGAACTAGGCCGGGAGCTTTCCTCATAAGCTCTGGCAAGGACTGAACTGGGGGCACACCCCAGTTCAGCATATGGATCCCCATGGGCTGGGGCCGGGATTCGATCCTCGGTCTCCAGGGCTGCAAATGAGCTCTTAACCCACTGAGCCATCCCAGCTTCCCTCTCTTTTTTTTATAAAGAAGAAAGGCTATGTTTTTTGAACCCATTTTTTTCTCCAGCCCCTCTTCCATTTCTCTGCTCCCCATTGCAGCAAAATTATTTTTTTAATTGCCTATATTTGCTATCTCTGATACTTAACCTCTCAATCTTTCCTTAAGTCACTGAAACTTTCCTATCCTCTGAAGGAATTGGATTTTCAATGGTAGACAATAACCTACTTCAAATACAGCTGTATCTAGGATTTAATGATACCACCCTTGCCTAATTTCCCTCCCCCTTTACTAAGGTGACCAGATTTTAACATTGGTAAAGCGGGACACCATTGAGCAGTGGGGGTAGGGGGGGGGCGGTTCTTGATTAAAATTTGGTCTATCTCCCGCCATTCCCTAGCTTGCCGTGCATTCTTTCCAAAATTCGGGACTTTTTTAAAATGCCGCGGGACACGGGACAAATTGTTAAAAATCGGGACTGTCCCGCCAAAAGCGGGACGTGATCATTCCTTCTCAATCTGCTTTGCTGGCTTCCCTAGTTCTGCCAAATTTCTTGGAGACAGTATCAAAGTTCAATTCTTGGTTCTCTCTTCTTTAACTATAGTCTCTCACATAATTCCATCCAGTTTTAACAATCATCTATAAACCAATAAAACTCAATTTTTGATATCCCAAGCCAATACCTCTTCTTGAGCTCAAAATGCCTAGTTCCAACTGACATCGCAAACTTCACAAAGGCCAAACAGAAATGTCTGTTTTAAATACACACACACACACACACACACACACACACACACACCATACACATACACATTTTCAACTCTGCCAGACCTTTCTCTTCTCAGTACATGGCACTACCATCTACTCAGCAGCTCAGGCTCAAGACTTAGAAGTCAACCTTGAAGGCTTTCTTACCCTCACGACACTTATATCCAATTCATCACTAAATCTTTTTTTCTTCCTTCTAAAATGCATCTCAAGTTTGACGAATTCCCCACATGTCCATGATGACAATTGGTTCAAGCTACTTTGAGCAGATTGCTGCAATAGCCTGTTATTTTGTTCCTCTTCCACTGCTCCTAACTTTTTATGGTCCAGCCTCTACAAAGCAGTGAGTGAGTTGTCTAAATCATAATTCATGTCATGTCACTCAGCTCCTATAATTATATAAATACCCTTTCACTACCTGTTAGTCACTGGTCAAATCCTTCCTGTGTCTTTCCATTATACTTTAACTAAACAAAAACGTATCACTGTGGCCTACAGAACTCTATATGGGCTATAGGATCTGGACCTTGCCTTACTCTCTGATGTCATTTTCCCCAAATCTTCCCTTGGGTTACAGCACGAGTGCCACATTCGTATTCTTTATAACCCTGCCCACCTCAGAGTCCTTACATCTTATCTTTTCTTTGCCTGGAATGCTTTGCACTACACCCTGGCAAGGCTACCTTCCTCAAAGTACTCATCACAATTGGAAATTCTCTTCTTTACTCATTTATGTTTATTGTCTTTCTCCCCCACTAAAACCTAAGTTCCTAAAAGCCAGGAGTGCTTTTCCTAGGCACTGTTGTGTTCCCAGGCCCTAGAATAGTTCCCAGTAAATAGATGTCTCAAAACAATATTACTTTATTTGTCCTCAGGGAACAAAAAATATGTTCACTTCAAAAGAAAAGAAATAATCTATGTCAATAATATTGCAAGATTATAAACTATGACAATAACAGGTGATTAACCAAAAGAAATTTTGGTCAGAGATTGTTAGAGAAGAAAAAGAAGAGTGATTATGGTCATTGCAGATAATTAGTCCTGTTTGAATATGATTGTAGACAGAAAGTACACTTATACTTTAGAAATGAACTGAGTCAAGGATGCTGGAATGGCTCAGCAGGTTGAGTGCTTTCTCGCAGCCATGGGGTCCAGGGATCAAGTCTGGGCCTGGCCGGAGCAAACCCATCTTGGGAACTAGGGCATGCTTCCCATGGAAGAGTCCTCTGGTTTAGTTCCTCCCCTATGCAGTTCTGCGCCCACCTGTGTGGAATGAAACTATGTCAAAACTAGTGATGTGTGACTGTGTAGACTGCTCTGGGCCCTCCTCCTTCTCTCTGTCTCTCTCTGTCTCTCTCT
>PVKE010014968.1:0-34053 GCA_004027555.1 Craseonycteris thonglongyai
ACACACACACACACACACTTGAAAGTTCTGTCAACTTGGTGTACTCAATTCCTGTCCTCTTCTTTTTGAACCCACTCCAGTCAAGCTGGTCTCTCCTAAACTCTACCCTAAGTATCTTTTGTCCAAGGTCACTCGTGGTCTATATATGCTGTTCAATCCAAGGATCAAGTCTCAGTTCATATTCAATAACCATTTGTTGACATGAATAATCACCCTTGCTAGAAACACTTTTTCACTTGCCTTTCAAGATAGAACCAGCTTCTGATGTTCTTCTGGTTTTAACTCTTTCTCAATCTCCTTTGCCCCTAACTCTAAATGTTAAAGAACCCAGTTTTAGTTACCAGACCATTTTATACTCTAGGTGTACTCACTCATTCCACTGGTCATCTCACCAAGGCTCATGGTTTTTAGCACCATGTATGTGTAATCAATCTCACATTTTACACATCCTGTCCAGACCTCTTCTGTGAAACTGACTTTGCATCTTGCAAGTAAGTATAGCATGTACCACAAAATGAACATATCTACAATTGAGTTCTTTAGCTCTTATGCCAAACCACTTTTCCCTATCAAAGTAAATGACAACTCCATCCTTCCATCTACTTAAGCTCAAAACCTTGGAATTTTTCCAAGTTCTCTTTCCCTCTACCTCATATATAATCCTTCAGTAAACTCTACATTCAAAATATATCCAGACCCTACCCAGTGCTCATCACTTACTTCCCTGTACTCTTGCCTGAATTAGTACTGGAGGTTCTGTTTTGATTTCCTATTGCTGCTGTAACATATCACCACAAACAGAGCTGTACTTAAAACATAGTTCTGGAGATAAAAGATGTGCTTTACAGATCTAATGTCAAAATGTCAACAGAACTGTTCCTTCTGGAGGCTCTAGAGCAGAATTCAGTCCTGGCCTTTTCCAACTTCGAGAAGTTGCCCACATTCCTTGCCTTCTGACCACATCACTCCAACCCATTTTCATGATCACATCTCCTTCTCTGATGGACACCCCTGCCTCCCCTGTATAAGGACCCTTAGGATTAAGTTGGGTACCCACCTGGATAATCTAACCAACTAAAAAACCTTAGTTTACCTCTACAAAGTCCCCTCTGCCATATAAAGTAACATATTCACAGGTTTCAAATATTAGAAAATGAACACCTTTGGTGGGGAGGGGATTATTCTGCTTACCACGCTTTCTAAGGGGTCTCTGCTTCCATCCTTCCTCATAGAAGTCAGAGAGACCTTGTTAAACTCTAAGTTAGATCATGTTAATCATCTACTCAAAACCCTTTAATGTCCTTCAGAGAAAAAAGCCAAAGGCCTTATCATGGCCCTAAAAGGCCCTACACTACCCAAACCTGTATTAGATATTGACCTCCTTCCTCCAAGCCTCTGCATTTACTGTTCCCTCTGTCTGAAGTCCTCTCCCCTAAGACACTCCTTGGCTTGCTGTCACCTACTCCTAGTCTGCTTCTACAGCACTTACTCAGTGAGGTCTTTCTTGGCCACCCCAACCACAGTATGTAACACCCACAACAACATTTGTGGAATATAGCTAAAGCAGTGCTTTGAGAGAAATTTGCAGCATTAAGTATTTAACTGCTCATTAGAAAAGGTCTCAAATCAATGATCTAAAAGCATCTCGCTTTAAAAAAACAGAAAAAGGGCAAATTAAACCCAAAGCAAGCAAAAGGAAGAAATTAATGAGGGTAGCAACTGATGAAATACAAATTATCAAAGCTTACTCAAGAAAAAACAACTAATCTGAACATCCTGATATCTATTACATAATTGTCAAAAAAAATCTTCCCATGAAGAAAACAAAACTCCAGGTCAGATGGCCTCATTGGTAAATTCTCCCAATCATATAAAAAAAGGACTAATACCAATTATACAGACTTTTCAAGAAAGCAGTAGAGAAGGAAACACTTTCCAACTTTTATGACATGGAAACCAAACTTTACAAGAAAAGAAAACAGGACCAATTATCAATATGCAAGCCTAACAAGGAGACCACAGTATCTCTGAAGGTCTGTTACCTACAGTCCTCTGGGATGGGGTGAGGATGGGGGAAAACAGAAAATACTGAAACTTTTAGTTAGAAGCATCTCCTTCAAGCTCTTCTGTGAAAATGCTTTATAAGAAAAGATCAGAGGATGGGGAAGCCGGGATGGCTCAGTGGGTTAAGCCCTCACTTTGCAGCCCCGGGGACCGAGGATTGAATCCCGGCCCCGGCCCGTGCGGATTCATATGCTGAACTGTGGAGTGCCCCCAGTTCGGTTCTCACCAGGGTGAGACCCCGGCCCAGTTCCTGCCCTGTGTAGCCCCGCCCACCTGTAGAATGAAACTATGTGGAAAAACCAATGATGTGCAACTATGGAGACTGTTCTGGGTCCTCCCCCTTTCTCTTTGTCTCTGACTGTATCTCTCTCTCTCTCTGTCAAAAACAATAAATCTTTAAAAAGAAAAGATCAGAGAATATCAGAAGTGGAGAAGTGAGGTGAGTCAAAGGTAGATGGTCCAATGATTGTGAAATAATAGATGAGTGAGAGCTAAGGCTACAGGTTACCCTGGCCTGTATGCCTTCAATACTCCTTTAAGATCTGTATATTTTCTTACTACCTACAGGCCAGGCCTGTCCGGGCTTGTACCTATTTGATGCTTGTCAAGCCTGTCAGCAATGAAAATGATCAGCGTTCCCATAAGCACAATAAAAAAAAAAAAATGGAAATATGGAAGATAAATCTAAGAGGTAGAAGAATGTACAGTTTTATAAGTTACTTCGCAATTTAGTGAAAAGTACAAAAAAAAAAAAAGTAAATAATGTAGTGCAGTAGCTTCAAATACTTAATTCACCCATGTACAGATTTTCAAGGAAGGCCATGTTTTAAACCAGGTTATATGAGTTACTAAAGTGCCAGATTTATATTAATACTGGTGGTGCCCCCAAAATGTATACTTTTAAGAGATGTTATGTATTACTTTCTGAAGTTGAATTGAATTATAGTATCAATGTGTAGTATGTTGGTCACTCAAAAGATGGTGTTAATTAAATGAATGCTAGTGTCACCATGTGATAGGCAGGACAGTCCAAAAGAAATGGTGGAAGCATGGTTGTCATTCGAGGAGCGCAAGATCATTTTGAAGTGGTATTTGAAATTCAAGAATGTTGTGGAAGTACAAAGACAACGGAGGTGTGTATGCAACAGAACTTCCAACACACCTAAGAATTGCACACATTTGTGATAAGCTTGAGATGCATGGTAAATTGAAATGGCATGCATAGCAATACAAGTAGATGTATTGGTCAACGTTGCTCAAGCAGTAGTTTGCCATAATTAGAAGTGTCTAGATGCTGATGGTAACCACTTTGAGCACCTCCTGTAATTGCATAAGTCAAACGGGACTTGTATTCTTTTGTTATCAGTATATCGAGTATTACAACTTTAATAATTTTTTTCCTTTCTTAAAATGTGTATACTTTTTTGGCACCCTCTGTGTAAGTGTACAACGCTAAGCCTTTCATGATGAACTAAGAAAAAGAAAACATTCAGTGAGATCATCTTCAAAATGCCCATCTCAAGTTTTGAAGACTGTCACAAACCTGCTGTTGGCAGGGTTTTGTTTTTTCTCTTTTCCCCTAGCGAGCACCAAATGAACTGAAAAAAACTGAAGTATTTTAAGCAGCTATCATGGACTGACTTAGGCACATCCACAAGCAAGACAATGTCAGGATATATGGGGACACAAATTCAGGTCTGTCCCAAACTGTTTCTTTTTCTTGTAAAAGTGTGGTTATCTGCTAAGATGAAGGCAGATCCCCCTTCTAATGAACAGGGTGAGATAATGCAGCCACATAGGAGAAGTCAATGTAGGAAAAGAACTGACCTACTTCCTTTCTTACTTATGATACCAGCAAATCACCAAAACATTTGGACACTTTCTTCCTGCAAGCAACAAAATAAAGCCACTTTCAGGTTACTTTCTCCTCATCTCAATTTTAATCTCAAATATATGAAGTTAAAGTTGCTTGACTAAACCAAAAATGTTAGTACTTTAAAATAGAATTTCCCATTTCCAAAAAGTTAATTTTGGCATTGGGCAAACTGAAAAATGGGGACGAAAATTCCATCTCTCCTGTCTCCTCTCCAGAAAGGAACAATGAGGTCTAGAAATCCAATTCCAAACTGTAGGTGGCACCACTGAGAAGCAGCCCCAGGGAAGCTGCACAAGGAGGGTACCCCTGGTAGGGGGGCACCCCTAGTAGGGGGGCCAGGGTTCACTCCCTGAATGCAGCAGCCTAGCTGTGAGGCACAAAATAGAGCATGGAAAAACCCCACATGTATTCCATCCTTGGACAGCTGCTGACAGTAGCCTTACAATAAAGAAACATACCACCTTAAACTCTTAAGAGATTTAACTAGCCTAGTTAACTGATTTGCCTAGAGTATTGATCAATCAAGTCAGTGATTACATAAAGGTGTAACTCAGGGCTAGGACCCCACCCCCACGAGATCATGGTCTACACAGGGATGAAGAGTAAGGAGAGGGCTCCACTCAAATCCCTCTTTCTCCATGGCCATCAGTATCTTGAAGGAGAGGCCTTTTGGGCATGAAGTACATGGACCACAGCAAGCCAGATGCAGTTCCCAGAAGAGTTTGGTTTACCCATCTCAAAAAATTTCAAACTTTCAAATTTGTTACTAATCATTTAAAATTGAGACTTGACAGAAAAATCTGAACCACTGACTCCTCTTTAAAAATAATGAAAGGAGGGAAACTGGGATGGCTCAGTGGGTTGAATGCTTGCTTTGCAGCCCTGGGGTCTGAGGATCGAGTCCTAGCCCATGCAAACCCATATGCTGAACTGGGGTGTGCCCCCAGTTCAGTTCTTGTCAGGGCTCATGTGGGAGGCCCCTAGCCCAGTTCTTATCCAGGCGCAGCCCCACACCCACCTGTGGAATGAAACTATCAAAAACCAATGACACAACTATGGAGACTGCTCTGGGCCCTCCCCCTTCTGTCTCTATCTGCCTGTCTGTCTCTCTCTCTCTCTGTCAAAAAAAATAAAATAAATGGGGAAGCCGGGATGGCTCAGTGGGTTAAGTGCTCACTTTGCAGCGCCGGGAACCGAGGGTCGAATCCCGGCCCCGGTCCCAGCCCGTGCGGATCCATATGCTGAACTGGGGAGTTCCCCCAGTTCAGTTCTCTCTCTGTCTCTGTATCTCTCTCTCTCTCTCTCTCTGTCAAAACAATAAAAAAAAAGTGTTAAAAAAATTTTTTTTAATAAAATAAAAATAAAAGTAAATCTTTAAAAATAATGAAAGAAAGTAACCATTATGGACTGGCATGTTGTAATTAACATAATATCATGACCATGCCTATAAATAGCTCCTATATTTGCCATGACTGAACCTGCCCAGTCCTGTTTGTGAGGAAGAATAGGAATGCACCTAGGTGAGAAACTGAGAAAATAATCACACCTGGAAAAATACCATTTTATTCAGGATATATACCAAATATCAAGTATGGTCTGGGCACTGTCTATCTAAGACCATCCCACTTGAGGTCTGTTCTTTTTTAATATATTTTTATTTATTTATTTATTTTGACAGAGAGAGAGAGAGAGAGAGAGAGAGAGAGAGAGAGAGAGAGAGAGATACAGAGACAGGAGAGAACTGAACTGGGGGAGCTCCCAGTTCAGCATATGGTTCCGCACGGGCTGGGGCCGGGATTCGATCCTCGGTCCCCAGGGCTGCAAAGTGAGCGCCTAACCCACTGAGCCATCCCGGCTTCCCCGAGGTCTGTTCTTATAGAAATGAAACTACAAAGGAGAAGGAAAAAGGAAGCTTTCTGATGGCAAACTCAAACTTGTGCAACATGGCCCATCCACACATGGTTTAGGCACACTGTCATTTGTCATTAGGATCTACTAGATTCCCTGTGAGATTTTCCCCCCTAGGCTTTAACCCATTTTCTATTTAGAAAAACAAAACAAAAAAAACTGCATCTTGCTGCTGAATTCATTTAATTTTACATAAACATGCTCTCTGAGGCTGAAGCAAATCTAAATGGTTTTCAATGTGCAAAATAAAATTTACAAACTGCTTGGAGTTATTTCTAAACAGAACTTATCTCTAATCCTAATGTAACAGAAATGTATATAATCAGTATTTAATAATTTTTTTCACACTTGGGAATGCTATATTTTCTAGGATTTGACATTTTCAGCGATCGAGAATCATTATATTTTGTAAATGGAAATACCATTATATTAAAAACAGGTTGTAAATAAAATGATGACATTTGTTTCCAAAGACTATCAATATACTAGAGCGATGTGAAAATAATAACAAAAGCAAGATATTTCATGGTAAACTTTGGGGGTAAGGTTAGGACTGCAATCTGCAAGTTATCTGGGGGTAAATGGTGCAGCCATAAGCATCACCAGCAAGTATTCTGGAGGCAAATGGAAAATGGGTTAAGATCATTTACATAAATACTCTTGGTAGTGGGTCAATGTATGTTAATCTGTTTCAGTCAATATGTAAAAGCACTGTCACTTTTCCACCATTTCCAAACCAAAGGAAAGACCAAAGACATTAAAAACAAAGTGCTGAAAGGGTAAAGTGGCAAACTGGAAGGAAGAATGCCAAGTTTTTAGAAATATGCTCTAAATTTATTTCATCCTCTTGGTCATCCATTAACTTAAGTTACTGGAGGTGATTCACTCTATTGGGCTTATTATCTATACAGCTAACTATCACTAGCAGAGTTCATGACTGGATTAAAGCTGGGGAAATGTCCTTCATTCACATGTGTACTCACAATTAGCCCATCATGCTAATATTTAGACAAAGCAACTCTTATTGGCAAACGAATCCACATGGTTGACAATGAGAACAAATGCCCCAACTAGCCTGTGCACTAGGTTAGGATCTCATATTATAAGAGTAATCAAGCTTTATTTATTTTAGTCACCCACCTCAAGTGTTGGGAATTATTTATACGAAAGAGCCAAAGTATTGGTCACAGTATATTTTAAAGCTGGTTGGCGACATAACATAGAAACTTCATTCTTATGACCTCTATTCTATTATTCCAGTTCCCTTGCTTTATTTGCCTTTATTCGTGGCCACTGCCATCTGGCAGGCCATTTAGAGAGAGGTGACTAAATACTCAGAGTATGCCCATGAGCATTCTCCATCTGGAAAACTGGACAGGCAACTTCTTCCACTGAAACAGCATTTATACTGCTTAGAAATCCTTGTTAGTGGCAAGGAGTATCAGGCCACACAAAGCACTTAACAAAGTAACCATGCTTTTATGTGTTTCAGGGTCTTTCTAATGTCCCAGGATGCTGAACCTAGTCTAATCACCAGTTTTACAACATGCCATTTATAAATGAGACCCAAATACAAGGCATTAAGATAGAGTGCAGGTGGATAGCTGTCATACTTTTAGGCTTGCAGAGTAACCACAGTGATTCCAGGACCACAAGATGTTGCTGATGCCCTTTCTCAAGGAGGGCGAATGCTGAACAGTATTCACTGTCCACCCTCCACCTGCCAGCAGTGGAGGACACTATGCAGCTTTGATAATAACATGTGATACCCTAAGGAAATGCCACTTGAAGTTAAATGTAAATTTCTCCCAACTTCACAGACTCTGTCTTCAAGACACAAAATCCTAAAAACAAAACTATCAAACTTCATCTCCACCCTAACCAAAATCCAATTTGGTGGTACCTTAAACGTTGTTGGCTGTACTTTACCTGAGGACAGAGGGCTTCTAGCTGGCTTGCAGACATTCGAACAAGCTTTACACCTTCTTCATTGTTTGAGATGGAACAGGCCAAGTTGGCGACCTAGAAGAAAGAACACCATAAAAAGATCTTTGAAGATTTTTCTTTTTCACTACAAAGGAAAACAAACACATAACTACTTCATCCCTGACCGTCACAGAACAAATGACAAGAGTACCAATGATGTTTTACTTTTCACAGATTAATTACTTACTTGCAAAAGGACAAATTTCTTTAGCTCTTTGCTAAGAAAATTATGCAGACTTGTAATAGAAGTCACATTACAAGTTGGTGGCAGAAAGTTACTCACAGACTTTACATGGGCTCTAACCTGCCTGAACAATAACTTCAGAAAGAGGTTCTACTGGTGAGGGCAATCATGTGAGGGAAGCTACAGAACCAAGTGCACCAGGAAACAATTGTTGGTATCCTCAAATAAAAATGTACTTTGCGGGGAAGCTGGGATGGCTCAGTGGGTTGAGCGCTCACTTTGCAGCGCCTGGGACCGGGGATCGAATCCCAGCTCTGGCCCGGGCGGAACCATGTGCTGAACTGGGAGCTCCCCCAGTTCAGTTCTCTCTCTATCTCTGTCTCTGTATCTCTCTCTCTCTCTCTCTGTCATAAATAAATAAATATATTAAAAAAAAAAAAAAGTACTTTGCAGCCAGCCATTCTTGAAGGAAAGAAATAAAAATTCTAGGTTGCTATTCTCATTGGACAGGTGAATAGATGCTTACTTTAAGCCAAGATGAGTTTTACTTGAACACAAGGCTATTTTTCAAATAAAAACAAAACAGAATTAAGACAACATCAAGAACACAAGGCCATCCTCATCAGAAATGGAAAAAAAAAGGGGATGATGTCCTATCGTTAAAAGAAAAATTGTCCAACTGGCTTCTCAAAAGTACTGACAGCTGGACTCTTTCCTGAATGATGCTGCTTCATTTGAACTAAAATCTTTACGTTCCCATCCAACTGTCTCAATGACACTGCTCATGTAGCCAGAAACAATCTTTTCAAGTTGCATCTTACTTCCTCTAGTGAAGCTCTGGCTATGCTGAGAATGCTGCACTGTAGTGACAGCCAGGGCTGTGATCATTTATCCACGTTTCTAGACGAACAGGCTTGCCAATGCCATTAGCAATGCCCCAGACAAACCGAATACATGGTGCTGAGACACATCTTCCCCTAGTTGCAAACTGACTTATGAATGATAGAGGCAGTGAAATATCAGAGGCACTTTCCGGGAATTTAAATGCCAGAGTAAACAAGGGCAATGGCAATAACCTTTGATTTTCACTCCTCCACCCAACTTAAGCACATAAAGGAACAAGAAGAATTATATACTATTATGGCTGTTTGCTGAGTTACAGTTAGGGATTATCAGCTTTCTGTAAGATTTCTATCTATCAGAATCCTGCAATGCCTAATCACAAGGAGAAAAAAAATGAGCGTGCAATTTAAAAATAAAATGTAAGGAAATTGTACCTAAATTAAGTCAGATCTTTAATGTTTAGGGGCCTTCAAAATCACATACAGAACTAATATTTACACTCCCTGAAGATTACATTGCCACTTTCTGGTATTAATTGGTGAGTCAAGAGGCAATTTTCTCTTCGTGATGACAATCTATAGAGCTGATTGTAGATTTTTATTTGTTTAAAAATTACTGCAAAATGTAACTTAAGCTACATTTCGTAGAACACAAACTTTTTAAAAACATCCCTCACATGTACATTTTATGATGCTATAATGGAGAAAGCTTAAATTAGACATGTTCATAGCCTACAACTCCCCATTGCTTCACTGCCTATAGAATAAAATTTGACAAACAAATATAAAATGTGAGGTTGATCAATGAACAAGCAGTTTGGGACTAACACAAATCCCTGGTGACGTAAATATACTAATACCAGCACCTCCATTCCACACCTCAGGTTCAGGAAGGTCTGTCACTGTGTTTCTGCCTTCCACTCTCTAGTATTAGCAAAATTTTTATTTCTGTTTCCGTTCTACTAACTTTATGAATCTGTAAAATCCAGAAAAAATAATTAAATTAAGAAGCAAAATATTGTGGAAAGTATTATCTATTACAGATCAGACAGATGGAAGGTGGTATGTGACTAAGGCTGAAATGGCTGGCTTCTGTAAACCATCTTTCCTGTTTCCTAATACAAATCCTAACAAAACAAAGGTTATAGAAGACTTGTCCTATATTTTAAAACAGTACTTACAAGCATTTCTAAGGTACTTCATTTATTTTATTTTTTTAGATTTACTTTATTGTTTTTGACAGAGACAGAGAGAAGGGGGAAGAGTGCAGAGCAGTCTCCATCGTTGTACGTATCAGTTTTAGACATGGTTTCATTCCACACAAGTGGGTGGGGGCCGCACAGGGCAGGAACTGGGCTGGGGGCCTCCCCCATGGGAGGCACACCCCCGCGATCTGGGGGCCAAACCAGGGGCCTCCCACATGGGAAGCTCACCCCAGTGAGAACTGAACTGGGGGCCTCCCACATGGGAAGCACACCCCGCCCGGTTCAGTATATGGATCCACAAGGGCCAGAGCCGGGACTCGATCCTCAGATCCCGGGGCTACAAGTGAGCCTGCTGAGCCATCCCGGCTTCCCTGTGAGGTACTGTTGAAGCTGTAATGTTCCACAAGAGTATAGTGCCTGTTTCAGGAAGCCACCATGCCTGGCCTGGGAGGAGGGAGCAGGCACTTGTCACAGACAGTCTTCCCCAGATGCATGAGCTTCAACTCACCCTCCAGGGACAAGGCTACTCACTTCTAACAATGACAAGGATGCAAATGCAGCATCTCACCCTTATATACTAGTGCTAGACCCGACTACAGTGAAAGCTGTGGGTGAAGGGAGGGGCTTTCTAAAGGGTGTCCCAAAATTCATGCAAGAATTTTGATAGAAAACACAGGTTTATAATTAAAAATTGTAAATTTGCATTGCTCAACAATGAAAACGTGTTGTTCTTTCATGTAACGCTCCATTTTTAATAACCCTGAACTGTCAGATGTCATGCTTTTATTTTTCGTTGGCAACACTACCACACAAATGACACAAAATTCAAATCTTGCATGAATTTTGGGACAGCCTTTAAATGCCTCTTCTGGACTTTACTGCTCTGAGATGGCAGTTAATACTGAGATGGAAGAAGACTCTGAAGTTTGAGTTACAAATACTCAGAGGAGCTAACTTCCAGAGAACCTGGCAGAACTGACACTTTGTAGAACAATGAACATGAGCTCTACTTGTTCTGAGAATAAATTATTATACCTTTGCTATCATAGTAAGTTGTGTTTTCAATAATTTAAATGTCTTCGATTCCTGCTAATTTAAGAGATGGGTTAAGATTGACATTATGACTACTAGCTTTGAAATCACAAAGGCCCCTTTTGCACTGCTTCTGCCAATCCTGTGTAAGTATGGATCTTGTTAAAGAGCAGAACATTTCAGAAAACCTGAAATGCCCTGATAAAAGACAGCCCTGGGGTTTTTGCAGGTTTCAGGAGTAGCCCAGTAACAATCTGTGCTGTTGAAGAGAAGACTGTCACAGCTAGGCTGTGTCAGATCAACAAATATGACACCTGTACATGACATAAAAGAAAACTTTCCAGACATTTAGGAAAGCTAACTTTATTCCACACTATAATAGATTTTCTTTACTTAAATAAAATTTATGAAACAAAGTTCTATAGTAGAGAAATATCCCATTATTATTATTATTTCCTCTCTACTGCATACATGCTGATGACTTTAAAGATTTATTTTTATTGTTTTTTGACAGAGAGAGAAACAGACAGAGAGAAGGGGGAGGGCCCAGAGCAGTCTCCATAGTTGACAGCATTAGTTTTCCATATAGTTTCACTCCACAGGTGGGCGTGGGGCTGTGCAGGGCAGGAACTGGGCGGGGAGCCGCCTGCAAAGGCCCCAGCAAGACCTGAACTGGAGGCACACCCCAGTTCAGCATATGGGTCCGCATGGGCCAGGATTCAAGCCTCAGTCTCCGGGGCTGCAAAGCGAGCACTTAACCTGCTGAGCCATCCCAGCTTCCCTGCTGATGACTTTAAATAAAGTTCAAATTTGCTTAAGTCACACACAAGTTGTTCCCACTGCCTTCAGTAACTGCTCCTGGTTTTATATTTCATGAAGTGTTCCATTGCTCCTTACTCTGGAGCCTCTGCAGGAGACAAGATTTTTTTGATCTTGACAATAAATTAACGGCCTACTCTCCTAACAACCTGTTTTGTGGAAGTGAAACAAGTGAGAAGAACTGGGAAAAATACAGCTGTTAAATCTAAGTAGTGACACCATGGCCTAAATAGCAAGCTATAAGGTTAAATTTCAAAACCTATATCACTTGCGATGTGGCCTTGGTCAAGCTACCACCTGAGTTTTCTTCTTTAACCTCCTTGGCGGTGTTCCCGAGCATGACTCGGGGTTAATTTTCATGTCCAGGAGCGGTAACCCCGAGTCACGCTCGGGGTAAACTTCAGAGCATACAGCAGACTTCACCTATTTTCTCCCCGCGATCCAGGACATCAGTGTGGATGAAAGCTTGATGGCCTACAAGGGTTGCCTAAGCTGGATCCAGTACATAGCGTCCAAAAGAGCGCGGTTTGGCATCAAATCCTACATGCTCTGCGAGTCACCCACCGGGTACATCTGGATTCGATCATTTACACCGGTAAAGGCACGCAGTTCAACCCCAGGTACAGCGACTATGGGATGGCCACATCATCTGTCCTTACACTGCTGGAGCCGTTGCTGAACCAGGGATAATGTGTGACAACGAACAACTTTTACACATCTCCGGAACTGTATGAGGTTTTGATAAAAAACAAGACCGATGCTTATGGTACAGTCAAGCCTAATAGACATGGCATGCCATCTACGTTTGCCAAGAAACAACTCAAAACCGGAGAAATGGTTGCCTGGCAAAAGGGTAAGATGATGGCAATGCGATGGCGAGACAAGAAGGACGTATGTCTTACGAGCACTGTGAGTAATTTGTCCACTGGCATGGTCCACACAAGAGGAGGGAAAGATGTGCTGAAGCCGCAAGTCGTGATAGACTATAATAACACCATGGGAGGTGTGGACAGAGCCGATCAGGCAATGACATTTTATCCAGCTATGCACAAACAACAAAAAAAATATTTTAAGAAGATATTCAGGCATCTTCTTGAACAATGCCTTTGGAACTCGTACATCCTTCACAGAGCAAAGAGTGACAAGCCTCTTGTTCATTCTGAGTTTATCTGGAAGGTGGCTGAGCAGATTTTTATCAATTACCAAATGCCATCAGTAGCCATGAATAGATTTGGACATCGTGCTGTTGACGTTGTCAATCCAGAACGCCTGACTGGTTGCCATTTCATGGACTACATCCCACCAACCACAAAAAAGGCAGCACCTACCAGGATGTGTGTGGTGTGCTGCTCAAGGACAGATGGCAATGGAAAGAAAGTTCGAAAAGAAACCAGATTCCATTGCCCTGACTGTGACGTCAGACTGTGTGCAGTGCCATGTTTCAAAATTTATCACACTCAGGATGTTTACTGAATTTTCTTTGTTTGACAAATTTCATTACTTTTTATTACATTATTGAATAAAATATTATTTATTAGATTATAATTCATGATTTTGTGTTTCATACTTTATCACATCCGGGTTGTCTACTAGAGTCTTCTTTGCTCAGGTTTAAGTAAATAATTACTAAGAATTGCAGGCCTACAATACATAACACCAAATTTCCATGCAAAAAAAAGGTACCGCTTTTGGTACAAAATTCCTGACATAATCATACCGCCAGGGAGGTTAAAATGATTGGGTCTGAACTCTCAAAAAGTCCAAAATAAAAGCAACTCAACTTTTCCAAACTTGTCATACATCAAGTGAGAGGTTCCAACTGCATGTCATATAAATTTCAAGACCACTCAAGAAATTTCTAAAAATAACTCCCAAACCCACAGGGGAAATGATGATGAAACAGAGGTTAATCCTCCATCATTCCAAATCCTTCCAATTTCCTAGGAAGAGTACTGGCTGTCTTTTTCCTTTTTTTAAGATTTATCGTTTTTGACGGACAGAGAGAGACAGAGATAAGTGGGAAGGCCCAGAGCAGTCTCCATAGTTGTATGTCATCAGCCTCCGACCCAGTTCCTGCCCTGCACAGTCCTGCGTCCACCTGTGGAATGAAACTATGTAGAAAACCAATGATGTGCAACTATGGAGACTGCTTTGGGTCCTCCTCCTTCTCTTTCTGTCAAAAACAATAAAAATAGGGGAAGCCGGGACGGCTCAGTGGATTAAGGGCTAGCTTTGCATCCTTAGAGACCAAGAATCAAATCCCAGCCCCGGCCCGTGCAGACCCATATGCTGAACTGGGGTGTGCTTCCCATGTGGGAGGCCCCAGTTCGGTTCTCACCCCCTGGTTCAGCCCCTGGCTCAAAGGGTGTCCCTCCCATGCAGGAGGCCCCCAGCTTAGTTCCCACCCTGTGCAGCCCTCACCCACCTGTGTGGAACAAAACCATGTCGAAAACTGATGATATACAACTATGGAGACTGCTCTGGGCCCTCCCCCCTTCTCTCTGCCTCTGTCAAAACCAATAAAATAAATCTTAAATAAATAAATAAATCTTAAAAAAAAAAAAGTAAGTTTCCATGAAGAGGAAAATAGTAGGATACTTGCCAGTGTAAATTCTAAGCATTCACTCAAGGAAGAGAAGAAAAGGACTCCTTTCCCCAAATTCTAACCGAAAGCTGACCTTCCACAGGGGTATAAAAATTACGTTATTTATATGGCCCAAAATACTTTTAGGTTTAGGGGCTCTTGGTATCCCTAAGCAATGGGCAGAAGCAAATAGAAATAAAAATTTTTCTTTGATAAAAGGTAATTAATCTACTCCCAGGCCTCAAAGACTCCCCCCATATGCAAAATGCCAGAATGTGAACTCACAATAAATGAATGCAGAAAGTACACAAGGATTGGGTAAGAGTAAGCAAAAACTGAATAGTCAAATCCAAAATGACTGCAAATACTCAAACAATCACAAGTAGAATATTTTTAAATGTTTCTTATATTAAAAGAAAGTACACGAAGTACAGATAAGGAAAAAAGCAATAAAAACAAAACAAAACATGGCAGATTTGAAAAGGATCAAAGAGAATTTCAAGAGGAAAGTATTAACTTCTACCACTTCTAGAAATTTAAAATAATCTTTACTAAACACTGCTGAAAAGAGAATTATTGACCTGTGAAGTGAAACTAAAGAAATTATTCAGAAAAGCCAAGACATACTCATGATATGGAAACCATAAAAAAAAATTAAAAG
The DNA here is from genome assembly GCA_004027555.1 of Craseonycteris thonglongyai. Classification (NCBI taxonomy): domain Eukaryota; kingdom Metazoa; phylum Chordata; class Mammalia; order Chiroptera; family Craseonycteridae; genus Craseonycteris; species Craseonycteris thonglongyai. Next base: position 15,162 of record PVKE010014968.1, read on the forward strand.
ACATTCAAGATAGATTAAGAAGGCTTACTCTTCAACCGTGAGAAATTTCAGAAGATAGAAAACGGAACAGAGGCAATACTGAAAAGAGATAATGGTTAAAAAATTTTCTGGGTTTTAGAATTGGGAATACAAATTCTAAGCAGCGTAAATAGGAAGAAATCTACATTCTGAACAGGCACGTCCATCCTGCTGCCCAGGACAGCTTTGAATGTGGCCTAACACAAATTCTTAAAACATGAGATTTTCTTTTTTGTGACCTTATTATTGTTTTAAAGCTCACCAGCTATCATTAATGTATTTTATGTGTGGCCCAAGACAATTCTTCTTGCAATGTGGCACACGGGAGCCAAAAGAATGGACACCTATGCTTTAGAATAAAAACAAGATTTCAAAAATAGCCAAAGTAAATCCAAATTATTTATAAAGAAAGCACAGTAAGAATGACTGCTGATTTCTCAACAGCAACAATGGAAAACAGAGAAATATCATTTTTAAATTATCGAACAAGGGGGAAGGAGATCATCCATCCTAGAACTAGACATACAATGAAAAAAGAAAAAAAATTTTTTTAAGGTTTATTTTTATTGTTTCTGACAGAGAGAGAGAGACAGAGAGAAGGGGGAGGGCCCAGAGCAGTCTCCATAGTGGTACATCATTGGGTTTCTACATACCGGTAGTTTCATTCCACAGGCAGGAGCAGGGCTGTGCAAGGGCCGGGGGACCTCCCACATGGAGTTTGCCCCCATGAGAACTGAGCTGGGGGCACACCCCAGTTCAGCCTATGGGTCTACATGGGCCGGGACTGGGATTCGATCCTTGGACCTCAGGGCTGCAGACGAATGCTCAACCCACTGAGCCACTCTGGCATCCCCCCAAATTTTTTTTTTAGATTTATTTTTATTGTTTTTGACAGAGAGAGACAGAAACAGAGAGAAGGGGGAGGGCCCAGAACAGTCTCCATAGTTGCACATCATTCATTTTTCCACATAGTTTCATTCTACAAGTGGGAGTGGGGCTGCACAGGGCAGGAACTGGGCCGGGGTCTTCACCTCGGTGAGAAATGCACTGGGGGAACTCCCCAGTTCAGCATATGGGTCCACACGGGTCAGGGCCAGGATTCGATCCTCGGTCCCCGGGGCTACAAAGTGAGCGCTTAACCCACTGAGCCATCCCGGTTTCCCCCCAATTTTTTTTTTTTTAAGAATTAGAGCACATTAAGACATTAAGGCAAAACTAAAACAACAAAGAGCTTTTACTCTATACAGATCTTCCCTCCCTCCACTAAAGGTGTTTCTAATGAATATGCTTCAGGAAGAGGGGAACTAATACCAGACAGAATGCTTAATATGCAAGAAGAAATGGGAAGCAATGAAAATATGATTATCAGATAAAATTTATGCAAAGTTGAATAAAATGAATAAAGCAATATCAACAGTATAACTCATGCAGCTAAAAATTAAGAGAACAAAAAAACTAAATAATATTTAGGTTGGAGAATGACTAAAGTTAAAGCATTCTAAGATTCTTACATTGTCTCAAAAGGAGGAAAAGATATTGATTAACTTTAACCTCTGAGTTAAACATGCATGCTAAATATCCAAAGTTACTAATGAATCAGAGGGTATATGATTTCCAAACAAGAAGGGGCAAAGATAGGCGGTAGGAAGACTCACTCAATTTGAAAGAGGAAGGAGAGAATGAGGAATAGAAGAAGGTTAAGAAAGAGAACAAAATGCAACACTATAAATGAATCCACATGTCATAACAATAATGAATGTGTATGTGCTGAACTCTCTAACAGGGAAAAAAAAACCAACCCTGCTAAACTGAATAACTAAACATGTGCTCTTTACAAGATACATTTAAAACATAAAGAAACAAAGGTTGAACATTGTTTTTAAGAAGAAAGAAGAAAGCTATACTGGGATGATCAGGAGAAAGCACAGGACTCACAGCTCTGTCCTCCTAATACTGTCACTGGGAGGCTGAAGACCACAAGGCCCTCAACCAGATCATAGCTGCCTGGGTCTCAACTCAGTGGCAATTGAATGTTATGATAGTGCCTTTTTTTTTTAAAGATTTATTTTTATTGTTTTTGACAGAGAGAGAGAGATACAGAGACAAGAGAGAAGGGGGAGGACCCAGAACAGTCTCCATAGTTGCACATCATTGGTTTTTCCATAGTTTCATTCCGCAGGTAGGCGCAGGGCTGCACAGGACAGGAACTGGGCCAAGGTCCCACCCCGGCAAGAACTGAACTGGTGGCACTCCCCAGTTCAGCATATGGGTCTGCACGGGCTAGGGCTGGAATTTGATCCTCAGTCCCTGGGGCTGCAAAGTGAGCGCTTAACCCACTGAGCCATCCCGGCTTCCCCGACTGCCTTTTTAGAGAGAAATACAAAAAAAAAAAATCATGTGGAATCTCTCACTATATATTAAAATATTGAGGACCCTATCTTTTTAATTATTCACTATTCCTTATGTAAAGGCCCCATGTTAGAATCCTTTTTGCATTCTATTTTTAAAATAGGCTTATTTTCTATGAAAAAAGGGGCATGCACCCTTAATTCTAAAGATAAGAACTACACAACTGATTGTTTCATTCTTTCTTCCTTGCTAGCAGGAAGTACAGTGCCCAAGCCAAGCCAAGCATGGCAATTATAGTTCACAACTATCTAGACTCTTCCTAGATTCTGATTTTCTACATCAACCTTATTTTATATGTTTTTGTTCAAAATAAGCCACTTCAAATCTAATTTTAGGAAGAGGTGGGATATAAATATAAGCAGCTCTAGCAACAAGACTACAAATACTGAATTTACTAAAATACCATAAACTATTTTAAATAGCTTAGCTATTTGATATTTTTTAAAGACGTTCATTCATTTGTAAATCACCACCCAGATGACACTATAATCATTTTCATTTCCACGGTATAACATGTATCACTTTAAAAGTTCCTTATTTCTACCTACTTGAATAATCTATCAGTAAAGCTAGAAAGGGTGCCTGTCTAAAGATTAGTCCATCAGCTCTACTCATGAGAAAACAGGAGGTCTACACTTTTTCTGGAGCAGGGCCAAGGATGGGCAGAGTGCTTCCTTAATCAATTCCTACCAATGCTCCAAGAAAAAGAATCTTGATGCTCCTTGAGAACAAGGTTCATCCACTGCCTTCACTTCACTATCCCAAAATGCAATTATGTTCAGCCAAAAATGCTTGTTAGGGGATAAGGTGTTAAAGTATATAATACATGCAAGACACTTTTGACAACACAGTTTCATTGATCTGAATTTAGACTTCTAAAAATGTGAGAAGACCAAGCTCAATATACTTAGAAAATTCTCCTGGAATCCAAGGCCAAAATTCCCCCAAGAACATTTGACCACTTTCATGCCAACATCCTACAGTCATAAAAAGTTGAAGCTTCATTTAATTTGCTATTTGCAAGGATTTCAGTCTGTAGTATTACACAAAGGCACAGAGAAAAATACCCAGATGTCACAGGTAGGTTATATAAAGTCAGTGTTTAATTCAAATGGTCCTTACAGAGCCTTCCTTCTTCAAGGCCACTTTTATGGCACATTCTCAGTATAATGCAGAATAAAAGTTAAAATGCAGATCATTCAATTTACAGTTAAAATACACATTTCAAGCCAATAAAGCTATAGCCTATGAAGTCCTGGCCAATGGGAAACGTTTGGGGGGCTTTGGGGGGGGGGGGGGGCAGAAATAGCAGCAAGTAATAATGATAATCCAATTCAAAAAGCCTATCAGTTATATTTACCTTTTGGTTCTTAATTCACAAAGCAGGGAATAAGATACTATCTTATTGTAGCAAGTTCATTATAATAAGAGGCCCATTTTAATACAATGTTGCACTGAAGGGAAAGGGATACTAAATGATATAGTTTTTATAGGCAAGATTTCATGAATGACATTTCCCCTATTTCACTCAATTCCAGAAATTGAGAAAAGACTCTGACGAAAGCAAAATTAAAAGGAACACTGGGGGAAGCTGGGATGGCTCAGTGGGTTAAGTGCTCACTTTGCAGCCCTGGGACCGAGGATCAAATCCTGGCCCCGGCCCATGCAGACCCACATGCTGAACTGGAGTGTGCCCCCAGTTCAGTTCCTGCTGGGGCCTATGCGGGAGGCTCCCAGCCCAGTTCCTGCCCTGCACAGCTCCGCACCCACCTGTGGAGTGAAACTATATGTAAAACTAATGCTGTCAATTATGGAGACTGCTCTGGGCACTCCCCCTGCTCTCTGTCTGTCTCTCTCTGTAAAAAAAAAAAAAAACCCAATAAAAATAAATCTGAAAAAAAAAAAAAAAAAAGAACACTGCTCATTAGCTATTAAACTGCTCACAGTTAAAGGAGGTGGGCAAAGAATGAAGCAATTTAAAAAGGATACATGGGCACTGCATTATTGACAGAAAGGTTAATATTTCTGACAGAAAATAAATTTTTTTTTACCACAATTACACTTTAAATTGAAGAGCAACATAAACCATTAACTTGATATGGGAGAGTCAAGTATAAAAGGTGTTATCATTTCCTGAAGCACAGTCATGGCCTCTTATAAAGAGATGAAACAAAATGTTCCGTGTTAAACTCCTGAACAAAACGAAATGGTTAAGGAACATGTCATCCAGCTCACCAGCACTGACCCTCAGCTCCTGCTCCCCTACTCACTGGCCTTGGAGACACACAACTTTCACGCACCCTTCACAGAAGAGCTGGGGCTTCAACACCTTCAATATGTAGGAAGTACGGGCTGTCACTGACAACTGTGGTGTGAGACAGTCAGAGGTCCTAGCCAGGCACTGAGAAAATAAGAGCAACCTCGCAGCAAACAATGTTATTTGCTTTTTCAAGTAAAATCACCAAACTCATTTAATATGGATCCAACAGGCAGCCAGAACCACATGGCCTTCTGAACACTGCATATACAGAAGAACTGAAAAAATTCGCTCTACTCATAAACCTCAAGAGTATGTGGTTTTTATTCTTGAAACTAATCTTGTATTTCCATAATGTGATACACAAAGAAGACGACACTATAAAAGGTTTCCATTTCTAAGTGGGTGTTATCCCTAACACTACTCAGAAGCTATTAACACATTTTAAGCAACTTTACACTATACCACAAATTAAAGCATAACCTTTCAATACTATTTTTTTTAATCTGGTCTGAGGGGAAAGCATTTCTATTAAAACAATAAACAAGACCTCCAAAAACCAAATTAGCAAGTGCTAGCACACCTGCTTCAATTTCATTTTGGTCACGTGTTAAAATGCTACTTAAATAACTAACAGCTTTTGCTCAGCTTCCCTTTCAAATGTTGATAAAATCAATAACTTTTTTCACATATCATCTCAGCATCATTTATACCACATTATACAAAATATACATACTATATAAATTTATTTTGATTTTCTCCCTCTTATAGAAGGTAATCTTCATGTGGGTAGAAATTTTATTTCATTCACTGCTGTATATTTAGTGCCCAGAACAGTGACTGGGATTTTTAGTACTCTATAAATGTTATTAAAAAACTATTACTTTTTTCTCCCTCAACTATAGAAAGTTTGCTATATGTTTTGAAAGTTTTGTTCTAGCAAAGGAAAATACAGTTCAAATCAATGTCCCCTAACCTTAAAACATCTCTAATATTTTCCTATCTCTACATACCAAAAGACTTTACAATTCATCCTTTCATGTACACATTATACAGAATGATGCTCTTTTGCATTAGCATTACAAATATTTAAGACAGAGCTCACCAACAATGATATTCAGTCATAACGTAGAGTTCTACATTTCTCAAAGTATAGTCCTCAGACCAATGACCAAATCATTAGGGATAGTGGCCCAGGAACCTGAACGTTGAGCACCTATGTTAACGAATATTTACTACCTTTGCGAACCACAGGCCCAGAATGGTGTTACTCATACTGAAGCCTATGAAACCAAACCTAGATTCAGTTGCAGTTTCAACCTCTCCCAGAAAAATAATCTTAAAAAAAAACACAAAACTGGTTTTGAGAGGAGAGAAAGACTGAAAGATTGAGAGAGAAAGAGAGAGAGAATAGGGGAGGGCCCAGAGCAGTCTCCATAGTTGTACACCATTAGTTGAGAGAGAGTCTCATTCCACACAGGTGGATGTGGGGCCACACAAGGCAGGAACTGAACCGGGGGACTCCCACATGGGAGGTTATTATGGAAATAAAAAAAGTAAAATAATATGAGGACTTGTGAATTAAATATAGAACATGAAGAATAAATAGGGGAAAGAAGAAACAAGGGTAACTCCTTGGTTGTTTTTTATCCAGGTTTTAGAAAAACTTCATTGCATTTTGTCTCCAAGTGGAAGCAATGAGGTGTTCCACCTATTCTGAAAAATTCACAAGGCTCAACTCACTGTTTTTCTACCCAAGACTGGGTTTAATAAACCTTAATTCCCCAACCCCACCCCAAGCAAAAGCTAAAGAAAGAGGTTTGTGGTGCTGCTTAAATAAACCCATGGGTGAGAGTTCCAATGGCGGCACGCAGATTCCTGTGAATTCTGCATATGATGGGCACTTCTTGTGTCCTCCCCAACCCCAGTCCAGGTGTTCCTCTAGCAAACGCAGTAATAAAAGACTAAAATAATCTAAATAAACTACATGCCTAATGGCAGACTGGTTAACTATATGGACTATAATAATCAATATAAATGCTGTAAATGAGTACTCTATAACACAAAGAAATGGGCATGGTATTAAAAGCAGGGGAAAATACATTACATCATAACACATTATATCATTTGCTTTAAAAAAAAAATCAGTATATTAATTTTGTGTACTTTTAAAAAACCAACCCACATACAAACAGATTAAGTGTGAATCTACTCCAAAATGTTACTTCTTTTTCTTTGTGATTTTATTTTCCAATTTTTCTAAAATGAACTTATACTTCTATGTAGGTTTTTTGTTTTATTTTGTTTACTTTTTTTTGGTAAGCTCTATTTTCAAATGTCAGTGTCCCAAAACCACACCTAATCTAAACTGTGACTTTTATCTTTTCTCCCTGGGCACCCTTTTGCATAGGGAGGCTTTCAGAGGCTCTTATAACACCTCTAATAAAGAAGCTGGGTAAATGACCCTAGCAGTGTTGCCACAGAGCAACCCTGGGCAAATTGGCTGTTAAGTTGTGTGTATATCTGGATCCCTACTGCAGCCATCACACTGGGTGCCCAAATGGTTCTGGAAAGAAGCCTGTCTTCACGTCAGTGTTGAAGAGCACATTTTCTAACACCCAATAAATCAGATTATACAGTTCAGGAATCATATGTGAGGAGTTCATCCAGCTCCAAGAACTATCTGATGTATATAGCAGCATCCAAGTGTTCGTGAAGAAAATTGGGAGGGGGGAAATGAAGAAATTACCGATTAGCACATTAACAGAACCTGCTCTGGGAAGCAGACAGGTAGCTGGAATCTACAAAGAAGCTGCTAGAACATAGCACAGAGATAACATATAGAAACTGCCTTCTGTAGTTACTCCAATTTTTATGGGATGATCATGGAAGATATAGAAAAGGACATGAGAGGAACAGTGTAGCCATGTTTTATCTACATAACTTAGAGCAAGATTAAAGAAATTTTTTAACTGGCTGAATGGCCAATTATATACAACAAATTATTCATTCAAGAGAATGATTTCTAGTAGCAAGCTGAAAGATTCTATTTTATGTCTTGTCTTGGACAAAAAAGAAAAAGTACACTTATTTAAAAAAAGAAAGAAAAAGAAATAAATGACACAAGTTTGGAAGGCAGAGAGCCCGTTAAGAGCAATGCCAGCAACAATCATGATAAATTATAACAATATACTGAATCTAAGAAGTTTAGATTCAAAACTAAACCACAGAGAGAACCCAACCACCAACTGCAACCACACAGGTAAGAATGGAGCAAGCACACAGGACTCAGCAGCAGCACCTCAGGAGAGAAAATCCTGGGACTGGCTGACAGTGGGAATCACAGAGTGAGGTCACTGCCCCAAAAGCTAGAGCCATCCTGGGACACACTGGTCAGAGCCTCCTTCCAGAATGATGGAGGCCTTGGCCATTCTATGTCCTTCTGCCTGCCATGAAGCAGATGTCCAATAAAAGGCTGGCACTTGAGTGGTCAGTGCTCAGAGAAGAGGCAAGATGCAGAGAGCCTCCGAAAGGCCTGAGGAAATCATCTAGGCCAGCACTGTCCAACAGAAATATAACGTGAGCTGCATAAAAATTTTTTAAACTTTGGGTAGCCATGTTTTAAAAAGGTGAAATTAGAAAAAATAATGTATTTTATTTAATCCCAAGATACTACATTTCAACATGTAATCAACATATAAATTAACGAGAATTTTATATTTGTTTTCCATACCTCATCTTCAAAATCAGATGTGTACTTTATACTTACAGATCTTCTCATTTCACATGTGCATAGCAGTAAGAAAATGGGTGGGGTTGGGGAAGCTGGGATGGCTGAGCAGGTCAAGCACTCACTTTGCAGCCCAGGGGTCCAAGGATCGAGTCCCAGCCCTGGCCTGTGCAGACCTATATGCTGAAATGGGGTGTGGCCCCAGTTCGGTTCTTGCTGGGGCAAGCTTCTCATATGGGGGGCCCCCCTCTTCAGCCCCCAGATTGTGGGGGGGGGTGCCCCACCACCACCACCACCACACACACAAAAAAAAGATGGGTTGGGGTATTTTCAGAAAAGGAGATGTGATTCTCCTTTCCTCAGCCAGAATCTACCAGTGGAATGTACTGCCTATAGAGGCAGGAGGTTTCCAACCACAGGAGTCCAAGAAAAGCTAAGTGACAACACAGGAAATGTTACACAGAAGGGGATTTACACACCAGAGTGAAAAATCTATGATTCTATGACAGAAAGAATACCATGGTATGAAGCAATGGATTCAATTTCCTGAAAAGGACAGAAAACCTGTCTTCCAAAGAAGAGAACCCCCAGGGAAAAGGAAAACTCAAAGAATGCAAGGAACACCAAGTAAGTGGTAAGTCACTAGGTAAATAGTCACAAACAGGACCTACACAAAGCTCGAAGAAACAAACCTGCCCTGTCTTACCTCTCCCATGTAATGTTATGGCTGCATAGTAAGCTGCCTGAAAACTAGGCATTCCACATACCTTCAAGACGGAGAGGTGATATATTATAAAGAATGTTTGGCCTTTGGGCTGGATTCCTGGAACTTCTAAATCTGAGATAGGAGGAGGGTCTCTGTTATTAATCACTGGCCCTGACAATTTATGCTAATGAGGTTAAGTCCTGGTGGGCCCCTAGATGTTATACTAATAAATAACTGAGGATGGGGTTAGGCCACCATGTCAACCAAATGATTAGAGGACTGATCTTCAGGGGAGCTCAAACATCAAGGAAGGAAGGGAGACTGAAGATTCAGTTCAATTAAATCATGATTCTATCTATTACACCTACATAATGAAATCCCAATAAAAATTCTGGATACTGAAACTCAGTGGAGCTTCCTGGCTGGTGAACCATTAACGTGCTAGGAGGGTGACACACTCCAATTCCATGGGGAGACCATAGGAAATTGTCTATGAGACTATAAAAGAGAAAACCACAGGCCCAAAATGGTGCCACTCATGCTAAAGCCCATGATACCAAATCTAGATTTAGTTGCAGTTTCAGCCTCTCCCAGAAACACAGTATTTTCTTTTTCTTTTAAAGATTTGTTTGTTTTTGAGAGAAGGTAAGAAAGAGAGAGAGAAGGTCCCACAGCAGTCTCCACAGTTTTGACAGTTTCATTCCACCTGGGTGGGAACCAAACTGAGGGCCTCACGCACGGGAGGTGGGAACCTTCACCGCTATCCTGGCAGTTACCAGGGGCTCTACAGTTCATCATACAAGTTTGTACAGGCCAGGGCTGGGATTCAATCCCTGGACCACAAGGTTGCAAGGCAAGCACTCAACCTGCTGAGCTATTCTGGCATCCCCAGAAACATAATCTTAATCAACCTGTCTGGAATTTTCTGTCCAACACCAACGAGGTAATCTGTCAAGTAGGCCCTCTGCATACCCACCCCTACACATAGAAAGAAGTGGCAACTTGCCAGTTCTCTTCTACCCCTTTCTTTTCTTTTGTGAATAGCTCAAACTTTCCATTTTGTACACCACCTGGAGTGCCCTTCTAGTTGCTGAGATGCTGCCCAACTTATGAATTGCTTAATAAAGTCAATTAGGTCTTCAAATTTACTTGGTTAAATTTTGTTTTGTTTTTTGTTTGTTTGTTTTGTTTTTTGTTTGTTTTGTTTTTTGTTTTTTCTGTTAAGTGGGATTACAGGGTCAGAAAGTAGAACATTATTTATTTATTTATTTAAATTGCTTTTGACAGAGAGAGAAAGAGGAGAGAGATACAGAGACAGAGAGAGAACTGAACTGGGGGAGCTCCCCAGTTCAGCACATGGGTCCGCAGGGGCCGGGATTCGATCCTCGGTCCCCGGTGCTGCAAAGTGAGCGCTCAACCCACTGAGCCATCCCGGCTTCCCTAAATTTTGTTTTTAATACGACCTTTCCACACTTCACCTTATGTGTCTCTGCATTTGGCTGGTCCTGATTTGTATCCTTTACAATAAAATGTAATCGTAAGTAGTATAGCATTCTCCTGAGTTCTATGAGTTGTTCTATCAAATTATTGAACCTGAAGTGGACCATGAGAACCCCCAAATTTACAGCTAGTGAGAGGTGCAGGTAGCCAGGGGATCGCTAAATTTGTAACTGGAATTTGAAGTGCAATCTTGAGAGGGATGTCAAGAGAATCCCTGAATTAACAGTCAGTTGAGTAAGAAGTGTAGATAGGTGAGGACCCCCACTAACTTGCAGCTGTGGTGGTAGCTCTAGGTTGTTAGTGACAGACTTGTACTGCAATATTTTAGAGCAAATATATCTGGCAGAATTCTCAGTGGCTAGAGAATATGAGTCCTTCCTTTCCTGTCAGAGGCCTATCACCACCAGTACTGCCCAACTTTCACAAAACACTCTTACTTTCCCTAAACCCTGAGGAAAAATGGCAAATCACCCCCCAAAACAAAACTGGCCTATAGATAGTTACTCCATTTAAGAAAGAATTAATGGAACAAAAGAAGTCAAAGAGATTATCAAAGCAATCACAATGAGGTATTTTACCTTTGCTTAAACAAGTCTCTTACTTGTTCGGTGTTTCATTATAATACAAAAGCAATGTGGGGAGGAGAAGCCTTGTCACCGAAGAATAAAGTTCAGTCTTGAGTCAGGAATCCGAGGCTCTCCCAACACTTCAAAAACTTTTCTTATCATGCACATATGCAATTATATATCCTAGTAACTCTATCACCATAAATGTAATTAACTGTTTGCACAATGGTACTACGAAGCCATTGGTTATGACTCAAGCAATGAAAAGCCATTTAAAACAAGTATCTGTGTGGGGGACGAGGGGAGGAGGTGGAGGACATAGAGAGGGGAGAGGTGAGAAATGGGTCAGAACTGAGTTGTGACAGGGAACATTAAACTCTTAAACTCTAATGTTCAGAATGAAATAAAAAGATTAGGCATGGACAAAGCTGCTGGAGCAGGGTCTCCAAAGTCACCAGTTCCACCTTAGGCTTCTCATTGGGTATAAGGCTGTCTACTAAGCCAATAAGCACAGCCCTCATTGTTGGAGGGATGCAAGCTGGGTAATCTCAAGGCCAAGTTACTTAACCTCTTTAAACCAGTTTCCTAGCCTCAGAAATATTATAGAAAGTACATTATGTTTGCATATTACATGGTACACAGCTGGTGCTCAGCAAGTGCTAGCTCCGTTGGCTGAAGAGGCTGAAGATCACATGGTAGGCCCAAAAGGCCCTTCAGCTGCAGTACGGACAAGGGCTGCCCTCTGGGGCTCAGCTGCCACACCAAGCCCTTTTCATGCCATTACCAAGGACTTAGGCTAGCAGTGCCCTAGCTTCCTTCCTCACAGGCATACTTTCTAATATGTGGGCTACTTATAGCGGTTGGCTTCCCGAAGACAATCTTTGTAACATCTGGAGGTTACACCTAATGACATGTAACTATTGTGAACAGGGTTATGCTTAATAGAAACAGAAATAAAAGCTTCCAATTTCAACTACAAATGCCAGAATCATTAACTTGAATAGCAAACTGACCTATGTATTCTGTACATAATTAATTCATAATGTTCAAAGAAAACCAGATATAAAATTAGTAATGCATTTAATGTGATTACTGATGTTTTCCTTGGAATATTTTTATGGTATTAACCTGGCCTAATGTCACTATAAATCCAACTGTACAAGACATACATTTTATATAAAAGGCCCATTTTCTGTTCTTACATAATGACCAACTTACCAAATGGTCTATGAAATATCTTTTTCAAATATTAGATGTTTTACATTAAGGTTACAAAATCAAAAACTTGAATATATGCTCATTATGTGTCAATATTTGAAATAAAGTAATAATAAATAAATTAAACAGTAACAATTTCAGTTATCCAAAGGTAAGAGCAAGCCTAACTTACCTGGAAATTAAATAGAGATTCACTTTTCTTTTTTATCACTTCACAAACCAACCACTTATATAAAGATTTCTACTATTCAAATATATCTAGTATTAGCAGCATATTAGGGCTCAGCTTCTTCAATTTTAAAACAGGATGACTTAGGCTATGTCTGTGTCTCAAGCAAAGCACTAAGCATGTGGCATACATCATCTCTTATATACCTCCAAATAAATCCTGAGGTAGTATCAATGGTGTCCTCATTTTACAGACAAGAAATGGGAATTCAGAAGGGTTAAATAATTTGCCAAGATGTAAGCCCCTGTAGTGTGACTCCTGAGCCCCAGCTTCTAGCCACCACTCCCTTCTATATAGTGTCTTGTAAGTTTAGGCATGTCATAATCTGTATTTATTAGCATTAACATTAAGTAAAGATGTTAAGTTTCCAGGCTAGGGACTATCTATATTTAATCATGTACATAATTAATGTAAACTAACCAAAATGGTAGTTTTAGATAGATGTTAATAATGGAAGACATTCACCTTATACATATTGTATATTAGGTGAGCCCCTAAAATTCTTAGCTGATTAAATAATGTGACTAAAAGTCACCATACTCTATCAAGTTACCTATAGTTAATGAAATTGCTAATATACTTACCTCAATTAATTTGTTGGCATGTTCACGGAAAACTTGGGCATATTCTTTAACTTCTTTCTCATTTCCATTTTTTGCAGCTTCAATCAAGACTAAAAGTGGAACGTTGGTTTCCAGGAATGAATCTGAAACGTGGTCCATGACAGCTTTGCGGAGCTAATAATTAAAGTGTAAAAATTTGTTTTAATTTTTACCAAGAAGCTAGACTCCTTTTTTTTCCTCAAGATTCATTTTATTGATTTTTGACAGAGAGAGACAGAGAGAAGGAGGAGGGCCCAGAGCAGTCTCCATAGTTGACATTAGTTTTTCCATATAGTTTTACTCCACAGGTGGGCACAGGGCTGCGCAGAGCAGGAACTCCCACATAGGCCCCGGCAAGAACTGATCTGGGGGCACACCCCAGTTCAGCATGTGGGTCCACATGGGCCAAGGCTGGGATTGGATCCTCGGTCCCCAGGGCTTCAAAGCGAGCGCTTAACTCACTGAGCCATCCCAGCTTTCCCAAGACTGCTTTTTTGTATTACACTTTTAAATCTAATGGAAACTCATGATAGTTTGGCTACACTTACATGAGGATATCCTCATGCAATGCAGGCAGTTACATAATCTGCAACATAGGAAACATGATCATGGAGATAATGGCTTGGACTACAGACACAGCATTTCAGCCAACAGAATCTCTGTTTTCAAGGCATTTTTCTTCTTGGAAATTCCAAAACTTTCTTAGGAATTACAAACTTACATCTTAAAGGAATAATACAAAATTGAACAGAAAGCAGCTCTGGGTTAAATTGGCACATAGTCTTGGATTATATATAAGTATCCTAATTGGCTAAATAAGAATGAAAAGAGGGGAAGCTGGGATGGCTCAGTGGGTTGAGCGCTCAGTTTGCAGCGCCGGGGACCGGGGATCGAATCCCGGCCCCGGCCCACGCAGAACCATATGCTGAACTGGGAGCTCCCCCAGTTCAGTTCTCTCTCTGTCTCTGCGTATCTCTCTCTCTCTCTCTCTCTATCTCTCTCTCTGTCTCTCTCAAAAATAAATAAATAAAAAAATATATATTTTAAAAAAATAATAAAAAAAAAAGAATTAAGAATGAAAAGAGAGGGAAAATGTACTTTCTGGTTTATCTGAACAGGGTTAACATACTTTCAACTTAAAACTAAAATGTCATCTTTATAAACCATTTCTGTTAATATTTCACTAAAAGGAAAATAAATATATACGTTCGATCTTTCATTTTACTTTGTATCAGACATGAATAATTAAATATTCTCCACTAAGTATGAAAATTGTACTAGTACCACAACTTCTTCTTAAGCCTTAATACATCATTTTATAAATTCAACATTACCTTTTTTAAAGACTAAAACTCAATCTGACTCCAGAATGCTAATGGATTTAACATTAAATGAAGGGATTCTTTCCTCTGTATTTACTAACTTAGAAAACTGAGGGGAAGCCAGGATGGCTCAGTGGGTTGGGCGCTCACTTTGCAGGGCCGGGGACCTGGGATCGAATACCGGCCCTGGCCTGTGTGGAACCATGTGCTGAGCTGGGAGCTCCCCCAGTTCAGTTCTCTCTCTGCCTCTCTCTGTATCTCTCTCTCTCTCCCTGTCAAAAAAAAAACAACAAAAGAACTGAACACCCCAAATATCTCTATACACACCACATTTGTACTAGAAACACATCTCCATCAAGGATCTAAGGAAATTGTGAGTGTGTAATCAGAATGGGGCAGGTCAAATAAATAATTGCAATTTCTGTTTCTACTGTGCACATAAGTGAATATCGCCAGATCCTTCAGAATGTTTTCACAGGTCCCTAGTCACTTTCAATTGATTTTCTTACCTTTACATCTTTTCAATACTAGAGCTAATGTATTCAGTCCATCCCAGTGGGACTGTGTTAGGATAGGTCCCCAAGAGATTTTATTAGCCATTTAGACGCTTATTAGCAACAACAGAGAGAGATAATCAGTTTCTGTGAAAATCAATCCTTACCCCTAATAAAACATATGGGGGCCCAGTATTTATCGGGATTTTAACTAAAACTTCAAAATTGAAATCTTGGGAATGCAATCAGCACTTTCTACCAGCCTACCTGTCTACGCAGGTCCCTGGTCTTCTTGGTCATTTTATCTATTGCAGAATTGAGTGCATCACTTCTTTCTTTACGTCCAGCCTGGAAAGAAAGGAGATGCACCTTTTAGTGATTCACAAGAAAATTAATAACAGCCAATAGTTATTTATGTTAAAACCAACATTAAAAAAAAGTCCATTATTTTTAGCACATAGTTGGAGAATACACAGAGGTGGGGGTAGGGGGGGTGTGACTCTGTTTCTAAAAATGTAACCTAACAACTCCTAGGCTTCACATCACCTGATGATGGGAACTGTGAAATTTTACCAAAATGCAAGCCAAGAGAAAAACTTTTGCCTAAAGTTACACTTCAAAAATTAAATTTATATTTTAATTCAAGTTTCAACATATACCAATTTCATTAATGAAATAGCTCTCCTTGAACTGTAAGCAAGAACAGGTTATACCTGATTTTGATGAACTCTGAGATTTGAAGAAAGGCAAAAATGTGAAAGATGGCATCTGACACATTTTTTCATTTTGTGAAGATATAAATTTTAAAACTAAGATGTATATGACTTAATAGGTTAGTTACTCATGATTATGCAGCTTGAATAAGAATGTTTTGTAAGATTACTTCAACCACATATATTTTTTTAAATTCTAGGCTAAGAATGCAATTACATTGCACAAAAAAGAACATTTTAGCTACTCTGAGCAAAGTATGTACATCAGCATTTCTTCAGAAGTGGGGCAGGGGGGTGGGTGGGTGGGTGGGGGGTTGAGATTTATCCCAGAGAACATTCTATATACATGATCAAAATAGATGATAGTAGAAAAAGAAAAGGTTTGACAAAGGGAGTTATCACAGGTAGGGCTAGCCATGTGCCTAAAAATAACTAATAAGATATCAGCTAGGTTAAACTATGAAGCATATTAAGATTTTTTTTCCTTATAAAATTCCCAGCCAAAAATTCGGCTAGGTCATCAGTATTATACATAAGCCAGCATTGCAGATGACAGTTTAGAGATGGGAAGACATGTTCATGTGTTTTCTGAGCTGCTACTTTCTTTTTCCCCTATCTGTTAAATGGGAACAATGACACATGTCCCCCTGCCCCCATTTCTATGGACTGAAAAGAGAAGGAATATTAGGGGATATAGGTTATTTAGCACAGGACAAAAAAAAAGATAAAAGAGGACTTAAGAATTTTAAGAGTTGAAATAGTGATATATTGGTATGTTCACTATCAACTCTGGTCAGGGTCACATCCCTTACCTTTTCCACAATACTTCTGTACTGCCAATAAAATTAGGTAGTCCACTAAGATTAATGGGTTAAAAAAAAAAAAAAAAAGTCCTAATAAAATTGATTCAGGCATAAGAATTTCTACCTGTAGGAATAAACTGATTTATTCATAACCATCAGTCAGAAGAGAAAGTAACAAGTATAATTAGTTACTGACAATCTCAAAGATCAAAGTAAGTAGGATCTAAGGCAAAAGTGGTTACAATTGAATTAAAAAAATATCAAACTGACCTCATAATTAATGCGTTAATTAGGAAAGTCTTATCATATTCCTTAGACACTTAGGCACTCCAAGAAAATTTTTCTAAATAAACCAGTGAAGTTTGGCACTGCTCCTAGCCATGTTTTGGGGTTATTTCTAATAGATAATAATTTCTAGAAAACATCTTACTGGAAACCCAAACGTTGGTATCAGTGATGTCATGAGAACCCAATCCCCTGTAACCTCAAATGCCCAGAAATTTCCTCAACTTGCTAAAAGAATTTACTTTGAAATTTATACAAATTTATATAAAAGAAAATCCTTAACCTTGACTTTTGAGGGAATTATAGTCACATTACAAAATTTACTTTAAGATGTTGATTCTTTGTCAAACTACCCTAAAAATCAATTAATCAGTCCTTCTAGTTACTTTAGGAAATAAGAGGTATATGCCTCATCAGGAGGGGGGGCAGTTAAGAAGCAGTTATTTACTAAAACTATCAGGTTATACTAGACTGACCATCTCTTAAAGCATCCCTTAAAAAACATATAGTAGAAATAGCAAGTTTAGGGTTCCAATCATTTAAAATACAAAAGGGATGAATATACATGCACACATACACTTACAACCTTAACAATGAGCTTGGTAACAATAGAAAGCTTGCTGATCCCTAAAACAAAATTTACTTCCCTATGAAACTAAATCTGTTAGGGTTTTTTATTTTTAGTTTTAGGTAGTCCAAAATAAGGTTGCTTTTAAATGGATCTTTAAAATAAGTGACTCTCAGCTCCCACCTAATTGAAAGACTGACTATTCTATTCCACTGAGCAAAAAGACACCTGGGTTCACTCAATTTTGATATGTATGTCCCTGCCAATCAGTGACAAAAGGGCTTCCTAAGAAAAAGATAAGGCATATTTGAGGTTTTAACATAAAGCTTCTCTTCAGTAAGTAAATAGCAGCTGAGCTGAAGAGAGGCAAAGGTTATTTATTAGCTAGGACAGCCTCTAGCAACAGAGTTCTGGCTGAGACAGTAAAAG
Organism: Craseonycteris thonglongyai; assembly: GCA_004027555.1. Taxonomy (NCBI): domain Eukaryota; kingdom Metazoa; phylum Chordata; class Mammalia; order Chiroptera; family Craseonycteridae; genus Craseonycteris; species Craseonycteris thonglongyai. The sequence goes on from PVKE010014968.1 coordinate 33,011, forward strand.
GGCTTTCGAAATCCTTCTTTAACAGAAGCTCTATATATTTAGACACACTTTGCTGAGCACCTACTATGCAACCATTGGAGTAGATACAACCAGACATAATCCTTCTCTTAGAGCAGGGGTGTCAAACTCAATTAAAACACGGGCCATTTGGTGCAACAGGCAAGATTCACACGGGCCACATCACATTTACAAACGTTGCCGGAACTGAGTCAGCACGTTTATACACGCCCACAGGCCCCCAGGAAAGGCACTGGGCCACGTGTATACTCAAGTCTTCAGTAGTTAAAGGGTTAACAAGGGAATTGTGTGTACGGTATTGCCTCCATCTCCCCTAAGCGCTATTTTCTTCATAACCATTTTTTCTATTTTCATTTTATTTCAGAGTATCGTGGGCCACAAAAAATTACCTCGGGGGCCACATGCAGCCCATGGGCCGCCAGTTTGACACCCCTGTCTTAGAGGGTTTATAATCCAAGATAAAATAATTCAGAGTAGCACATAATTCAGCAATACCCTGTATAGTGCTGGGCCTGATAGTTCTGAATGATATAATAGTGAGTCAAAGTAGTAAGTAAAAGCTATGCAGAAGTTATATTTAAGTTTGGCATTGATTTTTATTCTATTGATTTATTTTTAAAGATTTATGTTATTGTTTTGAGAAACGGTGAGAGAGAGAGAGACAGAGAGAAGGGGGAAGGCCCAGAGCAGTCTCCATAGTTGTACATCATTAGTTGTGACATAGTTTCATCCACACAGGTGGATGTGGGGCCACACAGGGTGGGAACCAAATTGGGGGCCATGGGAGGTGAGAACCTTTGCGGTTACCAGTTGTGCCAAAGTTCAGAACATGGGTTTGCATGGGCCAGGGCCAGGAGACGATCCTGAACCTCGCAGTTGCAAGGTAAGTACTCAGTCTGTTGAGCTGTCCTGGCATCCCAGGCATTGATTTTTAAAAGTTTTAAGAACTAGAATTTCCTGGAGGATTATGCCCATTTTGGTGGAAACATCTGAAAAACCAAGAATTTAAATTTTATTCTAAAGAA
>PVKE010014969.1:0-34099 GCA_004027555.1 Craseonycteris thonglongyai
AAAAAGCATTAAATGCTTTGTAAACTATAAAGCAGCACACAAAATTATAAATTAAGTTGTCTGATTGAATTCTCCAAACCAAATATAATAATAATTACTATTATCATTCCTCTGACCACTTTCTCTATACCCAAAGATGGAAAAATTTAAGATGAAATGTGTGTAGCTGAAATATTAGAACACAGATTTTTTTTTTTTTTAAGATTATTTTTATTCATTTTTGACAGAAACAGAGACAGAGAGAAGGGGGAGGGCCCAGGGCAGTCTCCATAGTTGACAGCATTAGTTTTCCATATACAGTGATCCCTCGTTTTTCGCCGTTAATGGGGACCAGAACCTTCCGCGAAAGCTGAAAAACCACGAAGTAGGATTTGCCCCTAGGAATTTTCTCATTGGTCAATGTCGCACCGGAAACCAATCACGCGCCTTTATGAGAGCCCGTGGGATGTACTCTGAGTCAACTCATCTCTTTGTTTGACATGCAGGGATCCTTCTCTCTCGCGCATCCACATGAAACAACGCTCCTTTCCGACATGTGGCTGCCGACATGGTTGTATTTTTTCATTTTTATTTTTTGATGAATATTTTGGAAAAACCCGCGAAGCACTGAAGCCGCACAACATGAAGCGCGAAGTGGCGAGGGAACACTGTAGTTTCACTCCACAGGTGGGCACAGGGCTGCACAGGGCAGGAACTGGGCCAGGAGCCTCCCACATACGTCCCAGCAAGAACTGAACTGGGGGCACACCCAGTCCAGCATATGGGTCCACATGGGCCGGGGCCGGGATTCGATCCTCAGTCCCCGGGGCTTCAAAGCGAGCGCTCAACCCGCTGAGCCATCCCAGCTTCCCCAGAACACAGATTTTTTACCTATGGTTATTGATTTCCATTTGAAAGAGTAAACTTTCAAAAAAGCTGTCAGAAATGCTAAATCAGCTTACCGGTACTACAGAAGGAATATATGCTCACTATTGAAAAGAAAGTAAATAAAGACTATAACCATGCTATCATAAAACCTTGGGGTTTTTTCTTCCAGGCTTTTTTCCATGCATGCTTAACTGGGTTAATATGTTTGTTTATATAAAAATGTTTCCAGGGGAAGCCGGGATGGCTCAGTGGGTTAGGCGCTCACTTTGCAGCGCCGGGGACCGGGAATCGAATCCCGGCCCCGGCCCGTGCAGAACCATAAGCTAAACTGGGAGCTCCCCCAGTTCAGTTCTCTCTCTGTCTCTGTATCTCTCTCTCTCCCTGTCAAAAATAAAATAAATAAATAAATATTAAAAAAAAAAAAAAATGTTTCCAAGATGTCATCAAGATGGCAGCATGAGAAGAGACTCCTAAAATCTCTCTTGGAAAATACAACAAATTGAACAACTACAGTAAAATCCTACAAGGAAACCCCTAAGCAACACAGACTCAGATGAGATCCACTCATCCCAAAAAAATACCGAAAGGCCAGAGAAAGGGAGATGAACAAGAAAGTAGGGAAAGGAGCACTGAAGAGACACACCACAGATAGCAACTGGGAGTGGGGGCCTGGGAGCATGGGCTGAGGCACAGCACAACTCTGGGTGGGTTGGAGGCCAAGAACCAACAAATGCAGAGGCACAGGTGGCCAGAGAATGGGACAGATAGCGGAAGCACAGTGCAGGTAGCTGAAGCATGGTGTGAGCAACAGACAGGAGCACAGAGAAAGTGGCCATAGCACAGCGCAGGTGGCCTTGGCATGACACTGGCAGCCAGAGCACAGAACTGGCAGCTGTAGTGCAGGACTGGTGGCCAGCACACTGGTGGCCCTGTGCCAGAGCACTGTGCAGCCTTGGACACAGAGTCTGGCTGCTTCCCCTTAGTCTCTCGCAAAGTTCACCATCCCCCTAACTCAACCCAGTGCCTACATACAGTCAGCTACAGCCAGGAAACTGTAATTACTCTGTGCCCCAAACAGACCTACACCCTTTCCAAAAAACCCTGTCCCCACCCTTTCTGATGATGCCAACAGGGGGATCCAGGAAAACTGTGAAGTACAGGCATGGCATCTTCTGACTGAAGTAGTATCTTGGAGGCATAGCATACCACCACCCATCATATCCTCCCAAAGAAGAGGCATACTAAGACCAAGGTGATTAAGTCAAAAAGAGGAACCCCCCCCTCTAGGAAGTCTCTCCGTGTGAGAAGACTGAATAACCAACAGAAAATACTGTAAGACACTGCAGGAATACAAGCTGGGAAGTGAAAGAAAGACCTCTTCATATTTACCAGAGAAAAAGTCTTTATGCCCAGGAAGAGAAACACTCCAATAGCAATGAGTACCCCAGGGAACAAAGCTGCTTGGAAAGAAAATGAAAAATCTCCAGAAAAGGAACCTAAAGATATGGAAGTATAAACTAAATGACACAGAATTCAAGAATGCGGTTCTGAAAACACTCGGAGATCAAAGAAAGGCAGCTAAGCACAGAAAAGCAGCTAAACATTCTCAGAAAGGAAATATGTGGGGAGGCCAGGATAGCTCAGTGGGTTAAGCACTCACTTTGTAGCCTCAAGGACCAAGGACTGAATCCCGGCCCCAACCCGTATAGACCCATATGCTGAACTGGGGTTTGCTTCCCATGCAGGAGGCCCCCAGCCCAGTTCCCACCCTGTGCGGCCCCCACCCATCTGTGTGGAACAAAACCATGTTGAAAATTGATGGCATACAACTATTCTCCCTTCTCTCTGTCTCTGTTAAAATCAATAATAAAATAAATCTTAAAAAAAAAAAAAGTACCGGTAAGTAAATGTGTGAGCAAAAGGAATATTTTAACAAAAAAAACTGAAACTATAAAAAAGAACCAAATAAAACTCCTGGAGATAACACAATAAAAGAAATGAAAAATGATATAGCTAGCATAAGAAGCAGAGCTGACTAGATGGAGAAAGGAGTTAGTGATATCAAAGATAGAAATATGTTAATGAATCACTTCTTGGCTTTTTGGCTCAGATCAAGTATAGAAATATGGAAATATCACGGAAGAAGAAAGACCTGAGAGTTAAAAGAAATAAAAAATCTCTACAAGAACTAACTGACTGCATTAGAAAGAGCAACATAAGAATAATGGGTATTCCAAAGGAAGTAGAGGATGAGATGGGCACAGTGAATTTGCTAAAACAAATAGATAAGAACTTCCTAAGGCTATGAAAAGAACTGGAACCTCAAATCCAAGAAGGAAACAAGACCTTAGCTACCTGAATTCTAGCAGACCTTCTCCAAAGCACATTATACTGAAGATGTCAAAGGTTAAAGACAAAGAAAAAATCCTCAAGGCAGCCAGGGACTAGAACATCATATCCTATAAAGAAATGCCCATGGCACGGTCATCAGAGTTCTCAACAGAAACTCTACAAGTCAGGAAGGAGTAAGATCAAGTATTCAAAATACTGCAAGTGAGGAACCTGGGATGGTTCAATGGGTAAAGCGCTCACTTTGAGGCCTGGATACTGAGGATCGAATCCCAGCCCCAGTCCATGTGGACCCATATGCTGAACTTGGGTGTGATTCCATGTGGAAGGCCCCCATTTGGTTCTTGCCCCCCAGTTTGACCCCTGGCTCAAGGGGGCATGCCTCCCATGTGGAAGGCCCCCAGCCCAGTTCCTGTCCTGTGTGGTCCCTGCCCACCTATGTGGAACAAAACTATGTCAAAAACTGATAATGTACAACTATGGAGACTACTCTGGGCCTTCTCCCTTATCTCTGTCTCTCTGTCTCGGTCAAAAACAATAAATCTTAAAAAAAAAAAAAAAAAAACTGAAAGAGAGAAATTACCAGCCAAGAACAATCTATTCAGCAAAGTTATCCTTTAGACATGAAGGAGGAGTAAAGACCTTTCAGACATATAGAAGCTGAGGGAATTCTCCAGCACAAGGCCAGCATTTCAAGAAATAATGAAGGAGGCTATTCAACCTGAAAAAGTCTAAATAAATACGGTAGGAATAAGTTGGGACAACAAAAATATAAAATGGGGAAAAGTAAAGAATTAAATTTCCAAAAGAGAATAGAGATAAGCTTGCTTAAGGGACCACTGCATATATGAAGCTTTCCTTTATATATAAACTTCATAGTAACCACTCCAAAAAATAAAAAATATTCTGAACTGAGACACATAAGAAAAAATAAAAAGAGGAAGTAGAGGGGGGAAAAAAATAACAGGACACAATCAAACTAAAATAACCGACAAAAAGAAAAAAGCAAGGAAGCAATCAAAACAAAGAGCTACCAGAAAACAAAAGATAAAATGCCTATAGAAAATTCTCATATATTATCAGTCATCATCCTACATGTATGTAAATGGACTGAATTCACCAATAAAAAGACACAGAGTGGCAGACTGGATTAAAAAACAAAACCCAACCTTATGCTGCCTTCAAGAGACACCTCAACCACAAGGACAAATACAGATTCCAAGTGAAAAGGTGGAAAACAGCACTCCAAGTAAATGGCAGCCAGAGAAAAGCAGGTGCAGCCATACTTATATCTGACAAAATAGACTTCAGGACCAAAAAAGTAACAAGAAACAACCATGGCTATTTTATAATGACAAAAGAGACAATACAACAAAAAGACATGACACATTAATATATATGCCCCCAATCAGAAAGCACCAAAACTTACAAAGCAACTACTAGCAGAACTAAAAGAAGAAACTGACAAAAAATACAATTATAGTAGGGTACCTAAACACCCCCTGGACAATTATGGACAGATCATTCAAACAGAAAATAAAGAAATAGCAACTTTAAATGATACATTACCAGCAACTGGACATAATTGACATTCACAGGACATTTCATCCTCCAACATAAGACTATACATTCTTTGCTAGTGCACATGGAAGAATCTCAAGGATAGACCACATGCAGGCACACAAAGCTAGCCTCTGCAAATTTAAGACTGAAATCATACCAAGTATATTCCCTGACCACAAAGCTTTGAAAGTGGAGATAAACTACAAAAAAAAAAAAGGAAGAAAAAAATCACATATACATGAAGATTAAACATGCTGTTTAAAAATTACTGGATCAAAGAAGAAATAAAAGACATTAAAAAATACATAGAAACTAACAATGATGAAAACACAATGTATCAAAATTACTAGGATTGAGCACATAATGCGATGCATAGGCGATGTGATGTGGACTTGTACATCCAGAAACTGTCTAATTGTTGCCAAACAATGTCATCCCAATAAATTTAACAATAAAAAAAAAATTACTAGGATGCAGCAAAAGCAGTAATAAGAAGAAAATCTATAGCACTATAGGCCTATTTCAAGAAACAAGTGAAATCACAAGTAAAAAACTGAACATCACATCGTAAGGAACTAGAAAATGAAGAACAAAAAGTTAGCAGAGGAAATAAATAATAAAAATTAGAGTAGAACTAAATGAAATAGAGAACAGAAAAATATTAATAGAAAAAAATTAATACAACAAAGAGCTGGAAAAAAGTAATAAATTGGGGGAAGCCGGAATGGCTCAGTGGGTTAAGTGCTCACTTTGCAGCCCACGGGACCGAGGATCGAATCCCAGCCCCAGCCCATGTGGACCCATATGCTGAACTGGGGAGTGCCCCCAGTTTGGTTCTCACCAGGGTAAGACCCCGGCCCAGTTCCTGCCCTGTGCAGCCCTGCGCTCACCAGTGGAATGAAACTGTGTGGAAAAACCAATGACGTGCAATTATGGAGACTGTTCTGGGCCCTCCCCCTTCTCTCTGCCTCTGTCTCTGTATCTCTCTCTCTCTCTCTCTCTCTCTGTCAAAAACAATAAAAATAAATCTTTAATAAAAATAAAAAAATAATTTCAATAGGAAGCCGGGATGGCTCAGTGGGTTAAGCGGTCACTTTGCAGCCCCGGGGACCGAGGATTGAATCCCGGTCCCGGCCCGTGTGGATCCATATGCTGAACTGCGGAGTACCTCCAGTTCAGTTCTCACCGAGGTGAGACCCCAGCCCAGTTCCTGCCCTGTGCAGCCACGCACCCACCTGTGGAGTGAAACTATGTGGAAAAACCAATGATGTACAACTGTGGAGACTGTTCGGGGCCCTCCCCCTCCTCTCTGTCTCTGTATCTCTCTCTCTCTCTCTGTGTTAAAACAATAAAAATAAATCTTTAAAAAAAATAAAAATACAAGTAATAAATTGACAAATCCCTGTCTAGGCTTACCATAGGAAAACGAGAAAAGGCATAAATAACCAAACTTAGAAATGAAAGGGGAAATTACAACTGATACCATAGAAATACAAAGGATCATATGAGAATACCATGAAGGGCTACATGTCACCAAATTTAGGAACCTCGAAGAAATGGACAAGTTTCTAGGAACATATAGTCTACCTAGACTGAACCAAGAAAAACTGAATAGATAATCTATAATGCTTTTTTATTTTTTTAAATTTATTTTATTGTTTTTGACAGATAGAGACAGAGAAAAGGGGGAGGGAGGGCCCAGAGCAGTCTCCATAGCTATATGTCATCAATTTTAGACACAGTTTCCTTCCACACAAGTGGGTGGGGGCTGCACAGGGTGGGAATTGGGCTTGGGGGCCCCCCACATTGGAGGCATGCCCTCTTGAGCCAGGGGCCAAATGGGGGGGGCAAGAACCAAACTGGGGGCCTCCCACATGGGAAGCACACCCCAGTTCAGCACATGGATCCACACAGGCCAGGGCTAGAATTCAATCCTCAGTCCCCAGGGCTGCAAAGCAAGAGCTTAATCCACTGAGTCATCCCAGTTTCCCATGGATAGATAATCTAAATAGACCAATCAACAGTAAGAAAATTGAAACAATCATCCAAAACCTCCTCAAAAGCAAAAGTTGGGGAAACTGGGATGGCTCGCGGGTTAAGCGCTCACTTTGCAGCCCGGAGACCGGGGATCGAATCCCGGCTTCGGCCCATGCGGACCCATATACTGAACTGGGGTATACCCCCAGTTCAGTTCTTGCCGGGGCCTACGCAGGAAGCCCCTGGCCCATTTCCTGCCCTGCACAGCCCCGCACCCACCTGTGGAATGAAACTATAAGGAAAACTAATGCTGTCAGCTATGGAGACTGCTCTGGGCCCTCCCTCTTCTCTCTGTCTCTCTCTGTCTTCTCTCTCTCTGTCAAAAACCAATAAAAATAAATCTTTAAAAAAAAAAAGCAAAAGTCTAGGACAAGACATTAACAAGTATTACCAGGCATTCAAAGAGAAATTAACACCTATTCTCCTCAAATGCTTCCAAAAAATTGAAGCGGCAATACTTCCCAGCTCATTCTATGAGAACAACATTACCCTAACACCAAAGCCTGGTAAGGACAACATACACACAAAAAAACTATGGACCAGTATCTCTGATGAATACCAACGTAAAAGTCCTAAGCAAAATACTAGCAAATAGAATACAACAATGCACTAAAAAGATTATACATCACAACCAAATGGGATTCACCTCAGGGGCACAAGGATGGTTCAACATATGCAAACTGATCAATGTGATACAACACATAAACAAAATAAAAGATAAAAACCAAATATATAAATTGATGCAAAAAAAGCATTCAATAAGATACAACATCCTTCTATGTTCAAAACACTTACAGTAATAAAATGGATATAGAAGGAAAGTACCTCAACATAATAAAGAGCACATATGACGAACCCTTAGTGACTATCATATCGTATGCAGAAAAACTGAAACCCTTTCTTCTAAAATCAGGAACAAGACAAGGATGTCCCCTGTCACCAATGCTATTAAAAACAGTACTGGAAGTTATAGCCAGAGCAATCAGGCAAGAGAAAGAAATGAAAGGCCTCCAAATTGGGAGTAAAGAAGTTAAACTGTCACTTTTTGATATGATACTTTATATAGAAAATCTAAAGGCTCCACTGGAAAACTACTAGAAACAATAAATATAGTAAAGTTGCAGGATACAAAAATCAATATACAAATATCCATTGTAGTTTTTATATACAAATAATAAAATTTCAGGAAAAAAATGAGAAAAACAATTACCTTTTGCAGTCACAATGAAAGGAATAAAATACCGAGGAATAAACTGAACAAAAAACACGAAGGACTCATACACAGAAAACTATAAGATACTATTAAAAGAAATTAAAGAAGACACAAAGAAATGGAAAGATATTCCATGTTCATGGATTGGAAGAATAACATAGTTAAAATGGCCATACTACCCAAAGCAATATACAAATTTAATGCAAGTCCCATAAAAATCCCACAAATATTCTTTTGAGAAGTAGATCATAAGGAACCAAAAAAGAACCTGAATCTCCAAAGCAATTCTATGAAAAAAGGATCAGGCTGGAGGTATCATGCTCCCCGTCTTCAGTCTATATTGCAAAGCATCAATAATCAAAACAGCTTCATATTGGCAAAAAAACAGACATACAGATCAATAACAGAATAGAAAACCCAGAAATAAACTCACAAATGTATGAACAGATAATTTCTGACAAAGGAGCAAAAATCTATACAATAGAGAAAAAGAGAGCTCAGAAAATTGAAAAACCACATGTAAAAGAGTGAATCAGGACTGCAAACTGTCACCATACACCAAAATTAACTCAAAATGAATCAAAGACCTCCACATAAGACCCAAAACAATAAACTGCATAGAAGAAAATATCAGTACTAAACTTATAGACCTTAGGTTCAGAGAGGACTTTAAGAACTTGACATCAAAGGTAAGTGATATAAAAGAAAAATAAATGGGTCAGAGACATTCCTAGGCGGCAGCAGAAGCTGAGGAGTGGGTTAGGCCAGTGGGCCAGGGACTTAAAAAAAAAAAGAAAAAGAAATGAATGGGACTATAACTAAAAAGCTTCTGCACAGCAAAAGAAACCAACAAAGCAACTCTAGAGACAACCGACTGAATGGGAGAAAATATTTGCAAGCAATACCTCTGAGAAGGGGCTAATACCTAAAATATATAAAGAACTCTTACAACTCAACAACAACAAAACCAAACAATCCAATTAAAGAATGAGCAAAGGGGGAAGCCGGGATGGCTCAGTGGGTTAAGCGCTCATTTTGCAGCGCCGGGGACCTGGGATCGAATCCTGGCCCTGGCCCGTGCAGACCGGGGAGCTCCCCCAATTCAGTTCTCTCTCTGTCTCTGTAGCGCTCTCTCTCTCTCTCTCTCTCTCTCTCTCTCTCTCTCTCTGTCATAAATAAATAAATAAATAAATAAATAAAAATTAAAAAAAAAAATGAATGAGCAGAGGACCTGAACAGACACCGCCTCCCTAAAGACATACAAACGACCAACAGATGCATTTAAAAATGCTCAACTTCACTAGCTATTAGGGAAATGCAAATCAAAACCACAATGAGATACCACCTCACATTTATTAGAATGGCTATCAAGACAAGTAATAATGTGCTGGAGAGACTGGAGTAAAGGAACCCTCATATATTGCTGGTGGGAACATAAATTGGTACAACTACTATAAACGACAGTATGGCAGTTCCTCAAAAAATTAATAATAGGGGATGCTGGGATGGCTCAGCAGGTTGAGCACTTATCTTGCAGCCCCGGGGTCCAAGGATTGGGGCCCAAGGATTGAATCCCAGCCCTGGCCTTTGCAAACCTATATGCTGAACTGGGGTGTGCCCACAGTTCGGTTCTCACTGGGGTGGGCTTCCTATGTGGAAGGCTCCCAGTTTGGTTGCCGCCCCAAGTGTGCATCCCATATGGGAAGCCCCTGGCTCATGGGGGCATGCCTCATATGCAGGAGGCCCCAGCTGGTTCCTGCCCTGTGCAACCATGAGCCCCTGGCCAGGTTCCTGCCTTGCACAGCCCTTTGCCCATCTGTGGAATGAAACTATGTAGAAAACTAATGATGTGCAACTGTGGAAACTGCTCTGGGCCCTCTCCCTTTTCTCTGCCTCTCTCGGTCTCTCTCTCTGTCTCTCTCTATCAAAAACAATAAAAAATCTTTTAAAAAATTTTAAGAATAGAATTACCATATGACCCAGCAATCCATCTTCTGGGTACGTAGCCAAAAAATTTGAAAACCTTAGTCTGAAAAGATATATGTACCCCAATGTTCATCACAGCACATTGAAGGAGGCCAACTCAAGAAACAACCAAAGTGTCCTTTGATAGATGACTGAATAAAGAAGTTGTGGTACATTTACACAATGGAATATTACTCAGCAATAAGATGAAATACTGCCATTTGTGACAACATGGATGGACCTTGAGATCATCATGTTATGCCAAATAGTCAGACAGAAAAAAAATCAAGAACCATGTGACTTATATGTGGAATATAAAACTGAAAGTAACAAAGAAACAAAAACTCATGGACACAGTCAATAGTTTGGTGGTTACCTTAGCAAGGAGGCATCAAATATATGGTGATGGAAGAACTGACTCTAGGTGGTGAGCCCACAATGCAACACACAGACGATGTAATGTAGAATTGTACACCTGGAACCTATGTAATTTTACCAACCAATGTCACCCCAAATGAATTTAACAATAAAATAGATAGATAGATAAAATGTTTCCACTTTACTGTAATACAGAATTCAAATATAACATTTCTCAGAATATTACAAGCTTCTAATAAACATAATTTTAATTAAGGCACATTATTTTATCTTCTTAATGAGAGTTCACCACTTTAAAATGAAATTCTAGTGTATGGGTTTGCCTAATGAATTCTGCCTGGATTAACTTTTCATTTATTTCTACCAGTTCTCCAAGTAATGAGATTATCTCTCTCTCTCTCTCTCTCTCTCTCTCTCTTCCTACCCCAACCCTTTCCCCTCTCTCAAGCCATTTTCCTGTTGTTGGTTTCCAACCTTCCAATACTATGTATAAAACTCACAAAACAAAGACATATACAAAGTGTGTTTATAATTCCTTTAAGAGCAAGTAAAAGACCTTAGATTTAGCCCCATAGCAGATTATTAGTGAGAGAGGAGATTAGAGCTATGATTTGTTGATAAACAAAGATGCACGATCTTTTCCTATTACAATGTTAGCCTGTTATCAACACTGTCTGTAAACAGAGTTAAAACAAAGGAATACACTCCTAGGTTATTCCTGGGACACTCACTATTGGACAAACTCAACTGTTCCTTATTAATTTTAACTATGACAACTCCTCCCAAATGCTGAACATTCCAAGTCATTTTTAAGAACGTTAGATATGGCTCAAGGAAGCACAGATTTCCTGAGTGTACTGGACTGTAATTGTAGGCAAAAAGAAAAATATCATTATTATGCCGCTCTCATAGTAGAAACTCAATATGATGCCATATTCAATAAATAACTCCTGTTTCTGCAAACATGTTGTAATTTGCATATTCTGCCCTGTATTTAATGTCATAATTGTTAAATCAGACCACTAAGATGATACATTTATTAACACGTACAGATTTTTAAAAATGAAACTGAAAATATCAGAAACTAAAATTATAGATTTCCCCTCCAATTTCCAAATTTTCTATAATGCAAGTTATAACAATCTTGCAATTAAAAAAATTTTTTTAAGTATTAGAAATATTAAACTATATACTAAGATTATTTTTATTAAATCCCATTCTAAGGAAATTTTTATTATTAAAAAAAAATCTCTGATCAATTAAAACAAGAAAACTTCAACATAAAGCTGAATTGCTGGTCAATTATTTAAAATACTATCATTGTGCCACTTTTTAATAAAATAAAACCTTTATCATCATCAAGAGCACTACTTATGCACCCACAGCTGTATTGTCAAGATACCATAAAAAACTCTGGAGATTCAGAGGCAAAAGATATGATTTCTATTCTCAAGAAGTTTACTACATAATTAGGACAACAGAGCACATACTGAAAAAAATAAAAAATACAAGGGAGCATTGGATATACCAAGCATCTAGTTCACAGAGCATTATAGTGAAATAGGCAGCTTTTGAAGTCCTACAGACCTTGGTTCAAATAGTAGATCTACCACTTACTAGCTTATATAAATTACTTCCCTCATTTGTATTATAAAATGGAATATTAGATTAAGTAAAATTCCTGGCATAAAACACTCAAAGGGAAGCTAATACAGTAGATTCTCTGTTAACTGAAACTCAAGCAATAGGCACTCTCAAGCAACTGGCAAAAAAGACTGGAGAAATAATTCTACATTTATCTGGCATGGGTACCGGTTAACTGAGAGTGTACTTACATCTACTAACCTTCTGGGTGCCAGTTAACTGTGAATCTACAGTAGTAGTAGTAGTAGTAGTAGTAGTAGTAGTAGTAGTAGTAGTGTCGTAGTAGTAGTAGTAGTAGTAGTAGTAGTAGTAGTAGTAAGGATATAGGCTTGAGGAAGAAATGGGCAACTGGAAAATTTTTGGAGATTATCAATATTTTTTTATAATCTATCACCATATGCAGAAATCACAAAATCTTTCTCAAGTTTTACTTCATGAAATTAGAAAACACTAAGGCTATACAGAACTAAAGTACCCTGGAAAAATCACCACTAGATCTACAAATCATAGATTATGATCTATAAAAAGAATGTTAGTATAAAAGGTCCTTAGAACAACTAATTTAAACTCCCCTACGAATATGTAAGCTCCATGTTTTGTCTCCAACCTCCAAGAATTACCTATTTTGTTCATTAGTATATCCTCAATACATAAAAAGAATAATTCCTAGCACATAATGAATGCTCAACAAATACTTGCTGAATAAACATTAAAGTTAAAGAAATTGAGGCCTAGAGACTTAATGCCATACAGTTATAGTTAGCTCTTAGCAGAGCAGGAACTGAAACTAACATTTCATTACCCTAGTATTCCATCTCCTATATAAGCTAGAACATGATCTTTTATTTTAGTGGTTGAAGAGTTGGAGGGTTGGTTGGCAGGAAGAAGAGAAAAGAAGGGGTAATTAAAACACTTTCCACATTTTTCTCCCTTCAGTTTTGCTTAATTGATAAAGGCGAGGAAATTATAAACAAGACAATCCCAGCACAGTACCTAGCACATAATAGGTACTTAAATATTTGTTGAATGAATGAACCTGCTCCCAAACCATTATTATCTCAAGACCAAAGAGGCAGAAACTAACTTCAGCATCTGTTTGATCTTTGTAACTGTCATAGAGCCCTTTAGAATTTTTAGTCATTCATACACAGTTTTTAATCAATTTCTTCCAGATGGGCACTAAGGAAGGACAGATGAATTAAAATATGTCCCTGCCCTGGAGGGCTTTTCTCACTTGAGTATGCCTATTTCTGAGAGTGAGAAAGAGAAAAAGAAAGAGAGAGAGAAAGAGTGTGTTTCGAGGGGATGGGTTGACATAAATAGATCTATAATTAATGTGAAACCAAGTTGCATTGTTATCTGTTTATTACCTTAAGCATTTAAAAAATTTAATTTAAAAAGCACAAATCAGCAAAGTCTAAAATAACAAGTAGGCACATCAAGGGATATTACCTACCACTTGAGAAAGTTATTTTTCTTGTGCCTTTGCTATATATCTTACTTCCTCTTAATATCTTAAAATCAAATATGCTAAATTGACTTATTTGAACTGTCACTATAAAAAACCATCAATGTATGTTCTCTCATATGTGAGACAATGAAAGATTATACTCCCAATTCAGAATGTACTCTGTATACAGGTTAATATTTAAATATATAACCACAAGAACATATTTAAATTATTTAACTGTCTATAAAACTGACAGAGCCTGAAGAAAACCTCCAGAGATGAATGCTAGTAAATAGAAACTGAAAACACAGTATTACCCAGGGAGAGAATGAAGTAGGCACACAGCTAAGAAATAAATCTATAGAGGTCTTCAAGAGAACAAAATCTTCAAGAGGGGAGAAACTTCTGCCAGAATTGACCAACAGAGCCAGAGAGCAACAGCCTGCCAACATGATCTTGTTTAATGCAAGTCACTAACTAGATTAAAAAAGTGAACACCCAAAAGTCAGTGCTGTCATTCCTCAAATTTGAGTGTCAAGACCCGTTCAAAGAGATTCACCACCAAGACTAAATCACCACATCCAAGGATTCTTCCCCATTCTTTATCTGCTTGTCAAAATAGGATAAGCAACACTATACAAACTGGGGAATAAACATAATTCCTACAAGCAGGAGTGTTTTACCTGAGGCACGAGTTTTTATGTGATTCCTGGTTCCTGGGGAGAATATTTTCCACTTAGTAACACCCCAAAGTCACTTGATCCCAACACTGAACACCCTTCATCCCAAATATAACACCTGTCATTAGCGTTAAGGCCTAAAAAGCACTGAAAAATCCAGGCCAAGGAGACTACAAGGTGGCAGGGCAATACTCTAAGGCAGACAGGAAGGCTGGGGCGGGTCGCGAGGAGGGTGTACCTGGACACCAACTCTGGAGACAACATGCTGACAAGGCGAAGCGGGTAAGTTTTGGTCAGAGGAGCCTGAAGGGACCTATAGGTGCGTGTCACTTCACTATCCTGGACATCACGTCAAGATTATAACTGTCTTTCTTTACAGGGAGACAGAACGAGGCTCCCAGAGTCAATGACGTTGAGAGGTTTTCTGGGAAGCACAGCAACTGGGCTCTGAAGGATGCAGAAAGGCAAAAGGAAAGACCCTGACGGCCGGTTCTGGTGAAAATTCCCCCAGAACGAGCCGTCTCTACGGTCGTTCCCAGCACCAAGACTGGTGGGACCATCACACCTGTTAAAGGATGCTTCCCTATTATCCACTTGGGCAGCGGATAGGAATGGATACAGACCTGCGCAGGAAAAGACTCATCGGGGTCTCACCCCAGAGGGAACCGCATCAGGAGGGCAAGGGGCTGAATTCAGGAATGGGCTAGTAGGGCAAGCACTTGGGTAGGATGGAACTTACTTGGAACAGGCTGACTAGAGGGAACTGCGCGAGGAGGGCTTTCGTTTGCATCCAGCGGCGGAAGGCCAGTTTTGAGAGCAAGGGCGCTGAGAGCGTCTGGCTCAGGAAGGTGACTCCATCTGGAGGAAGCGCGCTGCCTAACCCAGAGGGTGAGCCCTCGAGAGGACCTAGTGACCTGGGGGTGAGTCTGATCAGCGCGAGCTCGACAGGAACTCACCTGGGACAGTCTGGCCTGGAAGGAGGAAACTTCCTGGGTGGGTGAAACTAAGTGGAGAGAGGGACCAGGCACCGGCTGAGCCGGGCGGGGGTCTCGGTCCACTTAGCAAGGGCGTGGAGGGGTCGGGAGGTGGAGGACACCGCCTAGGGCGGAGGTAGGGGAGCCGACCCCAGCGGAGCACCCGGCGCGGAAGGCGCCCTCCCTCCGGCACACACGCACACGCTCTCGCTCTCACTGCCGGACGCCTCTCCCGACAGAGAAAAACTGCCCGGGTCAGTGAACCATAGGGCGATGAGGGAGGGGACCGGCCCCGGATACCGACCGACGGAGCCCGGCGGATGGGCGGGCGCAGTTACCTGTGTCAGGGAGAGGGCCGCCGCAGCCATGGTGTTTCCATCATGTACGGGAGGGGAAGGAAAGACGGGCGGACGGGGGCTCGGGGCGGGGAGGAGGCGGAGGGAGCGGCCGGAGGCGAGGCCCGAGAGGGCGGGCGTCTCCCCTAACTTCGACAACTTCCCTCCTCTAGCCCGCCCCGCCCGCCCCGCTCCGGCCGCTGCGGGATCAAAATCCTGGCGCCGGATTTTCAGCCGCCGGGCCGGAGCCTGAACCCGGAGCGGCCTGAAAAAACCCGGCGCGGATACAAAATTAAGGTGGACGGGCTGTAGAGGCAGCTGCAACTCCAGATTTTCCTGTGAACTTTAGGTAGTTCACCTACTTACTTGAAGCTTCTGCTTTGAAAAGTTGGGGGAAATTGTACCCAAAGTCCAGGCTGCCTGTGAGAACTAAATTAGATAATGGTAAAAAATAATAACTATACCGGTATATGCCAAAATCTGTGCTAGACACTTTATTTTTGAATTGTATAAATGAAGGAACTGAGACATAAATTATACAAATGAGGAAACTGAAACACTATTAAGTGTCATACGTAAGATTATACAGCTGATTATATAGCTGGAATAGGATCCAGGTCTGACTCCAAACCTTTCATTTAGCCATCTGCTATTAGGGTGTGACACTTAAGAAGAAACTAAAGTCATTCTTTCCAGGAGCCAAAATCTAGGAGGGAGGGGAAAGGTATACTTTCCTTGCCTGTGTTCTGCCTGCCACACTTAAATTGTTCAATAAAAGAGCACTGGGACCTACTCAGTTACCTGCAGCATTCCTAACTCCTCCACGTGGCAAGCTCCTCCTACTTTCTCAGGATACAACTCAAGTATCAATCACCTCCTTGCAAAGCATCTCCTAGCCTCTCCAGTTAGACACTCTCAGAGTCAAAGTTAGACACTCTCCTCTTTTTATGGTTTTTTTCTTACCTTGGGAAATCATCTATCACCCTGGTAACTGTTTACATCTATCTACCCCTCTAGACTAAGAGATCCTCAATGACAAGTTCTGTTTCTGATATACTTCTATATCCTAAAACCCTAGCATATAGTATGTACTCAAAAAAGGGCCTTAGTTTCTGCCTCTATTAAACATAACACATCCTACACTTTCTGATGCTGCCATCTTCAGTTAAAATAACCAACCACTTACCTAAGTCCACATCTTTAAAGGCATTGCTTATTATTATTATGCTACCTACTTTAAGAAGTCTTCTAGGAACTCCCACCCACATCTTAGTTGCTCTATGTTTTTTATTATATTCTGCCTTGTTTTTAAAAGTTAGTTGTGTGCTTTTCTGTACCCCACTAGACTGTAAAATCCTTGAGGACAGGATGCCGACTACTGCATCCACTTCTCAGTTTAGGCCAGCACAGAGTAAGCCTCAATAAATGTTTTTTACACAGAATTGGTCTTCCTTTCCCAGTCATGGTGGCTTCCCACAACAATAAACCACAACTCTATCAGGCCCACACCCCTGTTACCATTATCATAGCAGTCCCTTTCGACCCACCAGGAGGGCCAACGGAACCCAGGACTGAGTAAGTCCTGCCTAGGTTTTTAGTCCTTTGTCACCACAGGCAAACCATTCTAGAAGTGACCCCAGAAACTCCTGGTTCTATTCAGACTCCTTTTACAAAGTCCAGCCATGAAGAATAAACCATGCAGGTCTGGTGAGCAACCACTTACTCAAGAGAGTCTCTCTTAATCTCCTTGCACTGTTATTCTTTTTAACTCAAGGGAGAAGGGGAAATATGTTTTGAATCACTCCACCTTGGTACCTCTATCAGCTATAACCACAACTGATGTTTCTACTTGGATTTTCTATTTTACGTAACCATATTTGAACTTCACAACAACTCTGAAAGGTAGCAATCACCATACCCATTTTACAGATGGGACAGCAGAGGGTCCTAGAAGTTAAGTGATTTACTCAAGGTTATACATACAGTTCATAACCAAAGTAGCATAGCATAGTGAAATAAACAGGGCTTGGACATCAGAAACACCCAGGTTCCAATGCTAGCTCTATCATTTCTAGCTTTATAATCTTAGGGGTATTGTGAGGATGAATAAAACAACATATATGAAAATACCTAAAGACATAGATAATACATGAATTTAATTAAGAAACTGGGTTACCTGAGGGGAAAGGGGGAAGGGGTGGTAAAAGAGGGAGGAGGCATCAAATAATATGGTGATGGAAGAACTGACTCGGGGTGGTGAGCACACAATGCAACACATAGATGATATATTGTAGAATTGTACACTTGGAACCTATGTAATTTTTACTAGCCAATGTCACCCCAATAAATTCAATAATAAGTAAAAAAAAAAAAAATCTAAAAGCCATGGAATAAATTGCTATCAGGAGTAAAAATTCACTTGCTATTCAAGAAGACTCCTCCAAACCTTATGAGATATAGGATATTACTCTCAGGTGAATAGAGTGGAGTCCCAGAGTTTCCTAGAAAAGCAATGTGGGGTAGTAAGGAGAATATTGGAGTCACTTGGTGTGTGACCTCATACAAACCATTTAACCTGGTTGAGACTTGGTTTCTCATGTATAGAAATGAGCAAAATATTGAGGAACTATAAGGAATCATTGTTGTAAGTATTGTGTGATTAATATTAAGTCAAAAACAACATGTGTTTATACAATATTGCTTTTCATAGTTTATAAATGTTTTTACATACAGCATCTAGTACAACTCTTGGAGTCATGATAAGTTTGTTGAACTGAACTGAATGCATAGTCTCATGTGTGGCTATCATTTGGATCCTCGTTTTATCAACAAACATTTCATAAATAACTTGTTTAAGTAAGGGTCACTTAAATCAGGTTTGGGCCTTGGTTAAAATAATACTAATGACAAAACAGAAACAGATTCATAGATGCAGAGAACATTTTGATGGTTGTCAGATTCGGGGTGGGGAGGGAGTAGAACAGTGGTAAAAAGAGGGAAGAGATTAAGAAGTACAAATTCATAGTCACAAGGAGGTAAAGTACTATGTGGGGCATATGATCAATAATACAAGTATTATAATAACTATGTACAGTGTCAGATGGATACCAGATTTATCAAAGTGATGACTTTGTAGGTTATACAAATGACTCATCACAATGTTGTACACCTGAAACTAATATTGTATGTCAAATGTAATTGAAAAAGACAATTGTACAAAAAATAAAAGCGAAAACACTGGGTTGAGGGAAAAAAGAAAAGAATTCTTACCCTAAAAAAAAATGCAAGGAAGAAATTGATTGCATGCAGTGAAGAAATTAATTGAAAACTTAGCGAAGATACTAATTTTTATTTATCTAAATTAGGTGATAAAAAGATCAGAAAATTCTCAATAAAAACTGGGTCAGTGTGAAACTCAATATGTTTGTCCAGGAGAAAAAGGGTACACTGATTTCTGTAACTGTTTCCCAACTAAAAAGTCAGAAGTTTGGGGTCCCTTCCCACTGACATAGCAAAAAAATCTCAACTAGAGTCATCCTAGAAAAAGGTGACCCTCTAATTCCATGACTGATGAAATCACATTAAAGCTCCCTGTGAAATGTTAAATCTATTCTTCTTAGCTGGGAAGTTTATTTTGTATACTTGGGAATGTAAAGAATTAATAAAATGAATTTAGCTTAGTTTTTAAATTTCATTTAGGCAAACAAACTTATCGTGGTAATTTGTGTTAAATATAGAAGGTTTTGTAATCTTTGGCAAAATCTGGAAATATGTGGTTTGAAGGGTTTGGGACATTTTGACACATTAGAGAAGCTATACAATTAACCACATGACTTCATTGCAAAGAGCAATTAGACTTGTGATTTTAATATGAACAATTTAAGAGAGTGCGGCTGTTTATAAATTGCATGAACATTTTAAAAAATCTGAATTATGTTTATACATTTGACTGACTGCACTTATGAACCCCTTAAGGGCCTATTGACTTGTCTTTTAGGTTTGTAAATTTCCTCATTAAATACTTGAAATTTGAAGAGAAAGAAGAAGATTTGTAAATGTATAGTATAAAATGTTTCAGGAAATTTAAGTAAATTTGTAAAAAGCATTCATCATTTATAGAAGGTTAATCTAAAATCCCTATGAATGCATGTATACTTTATGAATAAACATGTTATACTAATTAATTTTTAATTAAAAATAGAAGTAATAATAATGATAATTAGACCCCTCAGCAAAGGAAGACTAGCTAAAAATCATTATATTAGAATACTCCAGGCCCCCTTTTATACCACCAATAATTTATACTGTTTCCTTCTCTACTCATTGGTTCTGATTTAAATTAAAAATTGACATGTAGTGGGAGGTTGGAGTGATGGTCTAAACTCCAAAAAAATCTAGAACTTCTGGAACTGGATTTTTTTTTTAATGACACACCAATGACAATTTGCAAATGCGTGTCCCAGATATCATCAAAGCACTGGGTCATATCCCAAATCTATTTTGGGAGAGTAAAATGTAGCTAATGGAAGATATGTTATGATCTAATTCATTGTAACAAGAATGAGCTTCATAGAGCAGATAAAAAGGATTTAAATGTTTTTTCTAGAGCCACTTAATGTCTCAGGGTCTCTAAATCTCACATTCCTAATGTGTACACTGGAGATAATATCTACCTGGAAGGAATGGTGTAAAGATTAGAAATCATACATAAATGTCCTATCAAAGAGCCTGGCCTGGAATAGATGTTCAATAAGTAGTACCATTCATCAAGCTCACTTCACCATTTCACTCTCTACCCCTCAGACATCCCTCCAAACCCTAAGTCAGTTTTGCAGCTACATTGGCTATAAAAAAGAAGTGCCTTGAATAGCTGATACACAAAGCTGTGTCTGATGACCGAAATCTGAATATTGATAACCAGCAATTGCTGCTTTCATATACATTATTTCATTTAATTCTCATGACAACCCTATAGGAATTATTATTCATTTCATTTTATAGAAGAGGAATTTGTCCAAATTCATTGTGAATTATACACAGGTCTTGTGACTCAAATGTGCTTTTTACTAGGACATGTTGCTGGTGTCCTGAAGACATTAACAACCTGAAGACTTGATAAAATGGTGCTTCTGACCATGGAAAGTTGAAGATGGGATTTATAATAACCCTAACCCCTGTACTCACTTTGGCAGCCCATATACTGACTCTAAACCCAAGATGATCCTGAAGGGAACTTAGAATCATGAACAGTTTTGTCATCAGCCTATCATCCCATCTTTCTGTCCTACTCTAACTGCCACTCCCCCTCCCCAACCAACCCTTAAGGGAAACACAGCAATTTTATTTCTTTATTTTTTGACTTTTGAATGTGACTGTCATATCAGTTCTTCATGAACACTGAACATCTGTGATGTCAGCATTTAAAAATGCAGATGATTGATTGGAACGATGGAAAAAAATAACAACTGAGGAGAGCTCTCTGAATATACAAAGAACTAATTTATTTGCATGAGACTTTGAGAAGGCCTTCCATATAAATGGTGCTAAGCTACCAAAAAAATTAGACTACAATTGTAATGGTAATCTGGAGTTCATGCTTCCAAGCTGCTGGTTTCATAAATATAGCCCATTATTGTTCATGTTTGCCCAGGGCAAAAAGAATATGTGAGGCTGCACAATAATAACAATTGTGCTGCACAAATAACTGTGCCTGTGCCAGGGACTGAAAAGAACAAGCAGTAGGAGATTTTTAAATGCCACACACATTCAGGGTGTGATAGGACAGTTTAAAATGGTCACTGCTGATTTTTCAGAGCGTCTGGGTGTCCTGGGAAGAGCTTGAATTTAGAACTGGGAAGGCCCAGTTTGGCCTAGTGTTGGCCCTGCAACTTTCAAGTTTTGTAACCTTGGACAAGTCAATGAACTATATACCAAGCCATGATTTCCTCTCCTATAAACTGAAGGTAATAATAGCATCCACCTGATAGTGCTATTATGATGATTAAATGGAGTTTCATGTGAAAGCAGTTAGCCAGATACCTGACACATAAAAGAAACTAGATCAGTGTTAACTCCTTTATCTCCCTCCTGGAGAATATTCAGGGTTTAAAACTCTAGAAACAAAATAGAAATCATTTTTACAGATCTTCAGTGGTTTTCCAAAGCTCTTAATGATTTTTTGAATAAAATTTATTCATTCATTTTTAATATTTATTGAATATTATAGATTAAGGGAGAGTATTGCATTTGTGTCCCAGAAGTTCCATTGGCTTCTAGTGAACAAGCAAATGCAGTTTTACACTTGTCCTATTTACCTTTTTCTTTTCTTTCCCTTCTCCTCTTCCTCCTCCTCCTCCTCCTCCTTTGCCTCCTCCTCCTCATTCTTCTTCCTCTTCTTTCCTTACAAAGGGTCCTGGAAGTTATAAGAAACCAAAAGAACATCATTAGAAAGAAAATATTTTCAC
This sequence comes from Craseonycteris thonglongyai, assembly GCA_004027555.1. NCBI lineage: Eukaryota > Metazoa > Chordata > Mammalia > Chiroptera > Craseonycteridae > Craseonycteris > Craseonycteris thonglongyai. The sequence goes on from PVKE010014969.1 coordinate 21,920, forward strand.
TCAAGGCTGCAGGTTTTTTTCATCTGCAGATTTCAAAGCATTGTCTCCATCACTAATTACTAGCCTTGTTTAACATGTGGGAATGCTGAGACACCATCAAATTAAGAAGCGTGCCCTAAATCACAAGGCAAGTCATTGGATGGGCCACAGAACAAAGCTGCCCTGTTTGCCAGCCTTGAGCTCTAAAGTAGGGCACATGAGAGCCAACAGAGTCTTCGCGTAATGAGGAGAAAAGTTTGGGGAATTCTGATTCTGTATCTTTGAGTCATTGTAGTGACAGGAGCATGGGCTTTAGAGTCAAATACGACTTCAAATCTCAGCTCAGCCCCTTCTGACCACATAACCTCAGTCAAATTATACATTACATCTTTGTTTTCTTTTCTATAAAATGGGAATATTAATTTTTATGTCTAAGAGTCTGGGGAAAGTTAAATGAGACAACTTTTGTGAGTGAGCCTAGCATAGTGTCCTATACTTAGCAGGTTCACATACTGGGAGAAAACCAAGACAACCCACACATAATGACAAATATACAACTCTTTCTGTCAAAGATTTTTGAAGTTGTAATTACAGTTGTGTCTCAGTTTAAAGAGATGACTGTGTCTAGAACATCTTATAACACAAATAGAAGATGCCTTGTTTAGGCCTTTGTTGCATTTCTTCCTTGATTCTGTGCTCTCTTTCATAGCCCAAATCCATCCTATCAGAGAGTCTTGTTGGCTCAACCACCAATATATAACTGATATTCCAATTCTATTTTCAAAATATATTCCAGTTTTTATCATTTCTCATTATCTTCACTACCCTTATTGCCTTTCTCCTGGACCACTGCTAAAGCTCTTTAATCCCAATTTCATGTTTGCACCTACATCTATTCTCCTGATAGGCAGTGTTAAACATAAATCATATCTTGTCATTTCCCTGTTTAAAACCCTCTGGGACTTCTCATCAAACTCCTGACTACTATTGCCTACAATGGGGCCAGGTCTTTCCAGGTAAAGTGTAAGCAAAACACGAAAGAGCAAGTATGTCCTGGGCATGCTGAGATGTTTGGTGGAATGGAGCGTGGTGGGTATGGAAGATGGAGGAACTAGCAGAGAAGATTGGAGGAGGTGTTAGAAAATATCCAGAGGGAGTTATGGCTGGAAAATATCCAGAGGCTTAGAGAAGTGTGTCTGGAGAGTCTCAGAGCAGCAAAATCACTACTGGATGCAAAGGAGATCATTTTGTGTTGATAGCATTTTTAAATCCAGTGGCCTTGATTTTTTAAAAGCACATTCAGTAATCTATTTTACCTTTTCAAAAGGAAATCAGGTTTAAAGGCCAGGAACCCTAACATCATTACAGTGGTGAAGAAGATAGGCTTTGAAAACAGACAAATATGAGATTGAATCAAGTTCTCCATGTATAAGCTGTAACACTACGGACAAGTCATTAAAAGTCTTTGAGACTCAGTTTTATACAAACTATATCAGAATGATAAAGAAAAGTAAATGGGCAATGCTTGTAAAGCACTTTGCACAGTGTCTAGCATATGGGAATAAGCAATCAACAAATGGGAACTATTGCATTATGGTTATGGCAATGATGATTAAGGATTTGGTTATCTTTAAACTGTCCCACATTCATTAGCTTTACTAATAAGCACTGTCTCACCTCTAATAAAACACCTGAAGTAAATCTGTTAAATTTTAAAAGTCTGGGGAGACTGTCCCAATTCACATCAACATTTGGCCCTGAGAGGTACAAAAAAACAAACAAAACAAAAACAAAAAACAAAACAAACAAACAAAAAAACAAGGGTACGTGCTTGCATTGGAGGCACTATCCGCTCTATTCCCCCAGTCTAGAAAAAAATCAAAGTATGTAAATGGAAGAGTAACATCATGTTTCCATTTAACTATATCTGAATGTAATTATACCCATGCTCAGTGTTTAAAGAGAGATTTCTCTTTGTTGTTTTTATTTTCATTATTGTCTCTATATGCAAGTCAAGAATTTCAGCTGATGTTCAGCTAAAGAAGCAAGGATTTGACCTAAAGCTGAAGGAAATAATTGGCTGAGTTGAGTTTATACGAACACAATGTGTCTATATTATATTTTAAAACTTCAAGAATTTTTCAGGGATGGGATGCTGGGATAGCTCAGCAGGTTGAGCACTTGCCTTGTAATCATGAGGTCTGGGGTTTGATTCCTAGCCCCAGCCCATGCAACCCCGTATGCTGAACTGGGGCACAACTGGTAACCCCAAGGATGGCTCAGTGGAGAAGGTTTTTGCCTCCCATGTGGGAGGCCCCGGTTTGGTTCCTGTCCCGCATAGCCCCACATTCACCTGTGTGGAATGAAACTATCACAACTAATGATGTACAACTATGGAGACTGCTTTGGGCCCTCCCCCTTCTCTTTCTCTCTCTTTCACCTTCTCTCAAAAATAATAATAATAATAATTTAAAGAATTTTTTCAGGCACAATTTTGAAAATATATTATTTTTGCCTTACTGATTGACTATCAAACTTATGGTATAAGATATAACCATTATTTTAGCAAAATTATACATTATCACTAGGTAAGATGAAGGAAGTAAATGGTTAAAGGCATGGATTTAGTATCAGAAGGGCTTAGTTTCAAATCCTGAGTTTGTCCCTGGGAACTTGGACAAGATACTTAACTACTCTGTCCCTCATGTGTGAAATGAGGATCATAATCCTAATTCACTGAGCAGGTATACGGATGAAATTATGATAATTTATATAAAGTTCTTAGTATTATGCTAGGTATACAACAAGCATTCAGTGAGCTTTTTTTTTTTTTTTTAATTTTTGTCACACCAAAATGCAGTGGGATCTAGAAAATTCTCAACATTGAATAATTGGATTCAGGTAAACCAATTGTTTTTGAAAGGCTGTAAATCTGAAATTCTTTATAAAACTACCTACCGGTATACCTGTAATTACATGTCCACCAAAAGGCTGTCATGTTTTGTTTTGTTTGTTTGTTTTTCATTTTGTTGTTTTGTTTTGTTTTTACTATGTAACAGAGAAGATTCTGGTTGGAGCTTCAGGGTATGTTATATTCAGGGTATGTTAAGAACTCGCAAGGACTGGTTTACTGAAGAATGGGATTTATAAAGAGCAGATCAATGGTTTTTTTGCCACTTATTTGTCCACTCAACAAGTTAAATTTTTAGTACATACTATGCCCCAAACACTCTGCAAGGCAAAGGAGTTACAAAAGTAAGGCATAGTCCCCACCCTCAAGGAGCACACAGCCTAGAGAGGAAGATAAATAAGTAAAATGGTGATTATAAGTGCAGTGTAATAAAGTTAAACAATAAAATTCCAGTGGTGTGGAAATACACTGAAGGAATATAACGTCTGTGCTGTGATACAGGGGAGGCTTCCTAATGGAAGCTGTGTGTGTGTGTGTGTGTGTGTGTGTGTGTGTGTGTGAAATAGAAATTACCTTGGTGAAACAAGGTATGGATGGCAAAGGGAATCTCATAGGAAGAGGGAATAATGTACCCAAAGGCCCAGAAGTAAAAGAGAGCAAGGAGATGGGAAACGTATTGTAATTCACTTGGGTTGGCTTTTCTTAGGGTGCAAGGTAAGGTGCAAATTGACCTTGTAAGCAAATAAGAAACAATTTCTTTATTATAAAGGCAACATGGGGTCATTAAAATGTTCCTAGGGTGGGAAATAAAAATCCAGAACTGTTTTAGAAAGGTTACTCTACTCAATATTATACTATAGATTCTAACCAGGGCAAATAGACAAGAAAGAAATAAAAGGCACCGAAATTGGAAATGAAGAAGTAAAATTATCTTTATTCACAAATGAGATGATTCTGTGTATATAAAAAAAATCCTAGGGAAACACAAAAAATATTAAATTAAACAAGTTCAGCAAGGTTGCAAGTTGCAAGTTCTGATATGATCAATTGTACTTCTATATACTAGCAACAAATAATCTGAAAGTGAAATTTTAAAAACTATTTTATTTACAATAACATCAGAAAGGAAAATTATTAAGAATAACTGTAACAGAAGTATAAGACTTGCAACTGAAAACTACAAAGCAACATTGAAAGAAATTAAAGATGACCTAAATAAATGAAGACTTCTGATGTTCATGGATAAGAAGACTGAAGGTTGTTGGCATGGCAGTAATCCCCAAACTGATCTACAGATTTAGCACAATCCCTCTGGGAATATAATTTCTCTGAAAAAAATTCACAAGCTGATTCTAAAATTCATATGGAATTGCAAGAGACTCAGAATAACCAATCTTGAAATGAAGAACAAAGTTGACTTCCTAATTTTAAACTTATCACCATTGTGCAGTAACCAAGATAGTGTGATATGGGCTGACATAAGGAGAGACATATAGATCAGTGGAATAAAATTGAGACTTCAAAAATAAACTCATATATTTATGGTCAATTAATTTTCAATTGCAAAGACAATTCAATGGGTCAAAGACTAGTCTTTTCAACAAGTGGTATTGGGACAACTGGATATTCACATGCCAAAGAATGAAGTTTGGCCCCCAAAACCAATTCAAAATAGATGATTGATTTAAGTGTAAGACTAACTCTTAGAAGACACAGTTTCTTAATTATAAAATTATAAAACTCTCAGAGATGTAAATCTTCATTACTGTGGATTAGGCAACAATTAGATATAAGACCCAAAGCAGGAGCAACAAATGGAAAAATAAATAAATTGAGATTCGTCAAAATTAAAAACTGTTTTGCTTCAAAAGATATCATCAACAAAGTGAAGACAATCCAAGAAATGGGAGAAAATATTTGCAAATTATATATCTGTTAAGCAAAACTTCCAGAATACATAAGGAACTTTTACAACTCAACAATAAAAGACAAATTACCCCATTTTTTTTAAAAAGTGGATAAATGAGGAAGCTGGGATGGCTCAGTGGGTTAAGCACTTGCTTTGCAGCCCCAGGGAAAATTGAAACCCAGCCCCAGCCCATTTGGGTCCCAGCCCTAGCACACAGGCTGAACTGCAGTGTGCTTCCCATGCGGGAGGCCCCCAGTTCAGTTCTCACCCCACTCCCCTCCGTTGGCCCCTGGCTTGAGGGGACATGCCCCCCACAAGGCCCCCAGCCTAGTTTCTACCCTGCACTCCCCCACCCACCTGTGTGGAATGGAAACCAGGTCAAAAACTGATGAGGTACAACTATGGAGACTGCTCTGGGTCGTCCTCCTTCTCTCTGTTTGTCTCTGTCTCTGTCTATCAAAAACAATAAAATAAATCTCTAAAAAAATGGATAAATGATTTGAATAGATATTTTTTCCAAAGTATATATAAATGACCAAAAAGTGCACAAAAAAATGTTCAACATTATTAATCATTAGGGAAATGCAAATCAAAACCACAATAAAATACTACTTCACACATACTAAATTGGCTATAATTTTTTAACTGAACAATAACAACTGTGTATTCACATGCAAAAGAAAGAAGTTGTTGTAATTGTTGCAAATGTAGCAAGTATGTGGAGAAATTGGACCCCTCCCACATTTCTGGTAGAAATATAAAATGGTACACATTCTTTAGAAAACATTTTGGCAGTTTCTCAAAGAGTGAAGCATAGAGTTATCATATGCCCCAACAACCATATTTCAAGATATGTAGCCAACAGGTTTAAAAACATATGTTCACATAAAAAACATATATATAAATTCATAGTAGCATTTTTCATAAGAGCCAAAAGTGAAAACCCAAATGTCCATGACTAATGAATAGATAAATACATGTGGCATATCCATACAATGGAGTATTATGTGGCAATAAAAAGGAATAAAGTACTGATGCACGCTACCACATGAATGAACCTTGAAAACATTATGCTACATGAAAGAGGCCAGGCATTAAAAGACCCCATATTGTATGATTCCATTTATGTGAAATGTCCAAAATAGGCAAATCCATGGGGATAGAACTAAATTAGCTATTCCCAGAAACTGGGGGAATGTGTTATGTGGAGTAACTACAAATGGATACAGGGTTTCATTTTGGAGTGATGAGAATGTTCTGCAATTAGATAATGGTGATGATTGTGCATTTCTGTGAATATACTAAAAACCACTTACCTGAACACTTAAAAACAAGATGTCAACAAAAGGTTACTGCCACCAATCCAGTGCCAACAGGAGTCCCCAATCTGGGGTACAGTAAAAATAGAAATTTTATTCAGGTAAAACAGCTTGCAAATCAGGGAAACACAGCCTCCTGAGGAAACTGAGAGGGTACTCCCTCAAGACAAAGGGGAGGCTCACTTATATACAGTGCCCACCCTGGTCCTTGATGAGTCCATTTTATGTAAATGAGGAATCCAAATATGCACAGATTAATTGGTCTCAGCACTCTGATGAGTTGTTATGGAGCTGCTCTGATTGGTCGGTAAAGATGCAAATGAGGATATAGATATGCAGTTCTGATTGGATGGGGTAGGTGTCAGCTCATTAAACGAAATATGGCTCTTGGAACTCCTTTATATGGTTCAGCTCAGATGGCAGAAACTTACTGTGGGAGGCTTGGCAGCTCAGTCTGGGACTTTTTCCTAATATACAGTGTGAGAGGCATCTCACTGGTGGAGAGTTAGATTGTCCAGGGTAGGGATTTCGTTAGACAAAATAACAAAGCAATAGGAGGCAAGAGAGAAGAGGACATGTAAAGGGAATGATTATAGTATTGGACCTTGAAATTTAAGTGGCTAAGAAGAGAAGTAAGGACATGAGATGGGTGAGGAATGATGAAGAGATACTGAGATCACTGGCTTGTAGGATGCAGCAGGGTGTGAGGAATAGTAACAGAGAACTGCTGTAGTTGAGGTGTTGGATGGAGTGAGCTGGAAAGACAGGAGAGGTAAAAAGATTGTTGGTAGATTCTTAAATTAAAACAATAATAGTAGCATTAAGACTCAATCCATGCCCTCACAGTGCTCACTATGTAGTGGGGAAGACAAGGCAGAAATGAATGCTAAAGATAAGTACATGCAATGCCTGAGAGAGCCAAAAGGAACCTTTAAGTTGATGTGAGAGTCAGATCAAGGAACATTTAGAAAATGTGGCATTTTAGATCAACCTCAAAATGGACCAAATACAGAGCATAGCCTGATACAGCAGTTAAACCATGGTAGTGAGTGTTCAGAAAACAGTGGTTGGAGCTTGGAATGGGAGTGATGGCAGAACATGACACTAAGGATGGGGCTGGGGCCTGGTTAGATGTTTGAAATGCCAGACTAATGCCTGAGCACTTTTCTGTAGGTAATAATGAGGTCAGGGGCCCTTCTATATAATTGAGCCCACTTATTAGCACGATAGAAAGTCATATTGGTTTCTGTGTTTTGTTCAGTGTAAAGTTACTTTCTTTTCAATTATGTACTCTGGTCATATTTAGAGTTTTTACATTTTACTGAGATTTTCTGATATATATATATTTTTAAGATCACCTCTACTCTCCTGCACTAATACTGTTTGTTAATTTTTTCCTAACAATATAGTGCCACATATCCCATTAATTTTCTTTCCAATAGTCTTCAACTCCATCACTCAATGTTGGTAAGAAAGTCTAAGTGAACTTTTAGGGTTCTTCCAGAAAGCTCCTGCCAGAAAAAGGCAGGAAATAAATTGTATATGATCATACCCATGCTCTCCAAAGCAATAGGGCCAGTTGAAGTGTATAAGAGTTGCAGGTGAATAGTTATAGTCTCACAGGGTAGAGGCAGACACAAGGGGCACAGTCTAGCAACTGAGGCGTCATAATTTTTCTAAGAACTCAGTGTCAATACCAATGATGGAGCCAATCTCTTTGCAAGCTATATTTATGATGTCATTTGAAACTATCACCACCTCTGTCTTCACAGACCAACCAGATAGATGAGTGTTGAAACCATTACTTTTTCTACCACATCATGGTGGCTTTGACCAAGTCCCTTTCCTCCTCTGGACCCGGGGTCCTATCCATGAAATGAGAGGGTTGTATTCATTGTTCTCTATGGTCTGTTCCAGCTCTGACATACTCTACTTTTTCTGTTATTATTTATTCTTTATTAAACTCATAACATGTGGCAGGCATTTTTCCAAACATGAAACCCTCTCACCCTTTCTCTCCTTTTCCCAAACTTCTGTTATGAATTAGATTGGATTTTTCTTCTTTAAAACGTTTTTAAAAAGTGCTGTGTTGGAAGGTTTATTTCACACAATGCGTTCAAAAGAAAATATGTAAAGTGCTTTGTTTTGTTCCAGCACCTGAAACAATAAAACCATCAGAATGCAGCATTTTGTACTGCCCTCAAGTGGTGATGCAAAAGTCTTTTTCATGTTTGCAGTTTAAGGAATAAAATGTACTTTCAAACAAGTTCATCACACTCAATGGTTTGGTGTTTACCTGGAGAGGAGGGGGGAGGGGGGAGCGAGAGTTGTGTGGGGAGGGGGCAGTGGGCACCAGATATATCGGGTTGGAGGGGGACCTGATTCTGGGAGCTGGGCACATAATGCGATGCATGGGTGATGTCATGTGGAGTTGTCCATTGGGAAACTGTCTGATTGTTACCAACCAATGTCACCCCATTAAATTTAACAATAAAATATAATAATATTAAAAAAAAATAAAAACAAATAAAAACAAACAAGTTCATGATGTTTAAAAGGTAGGAGAGAGTCGTAGTAAGCCCAAGGGTAAGGCTTCTGATCTAATCTCTCTTCTTAACCCTGAGTAGGTCCAGACTAATCTAAATTTGTATCTCTCAGAACAGCTGAGACCCCCCACAGGGTGGAGGGGCTGAGGCCCATCATTGTTCACATCTAAAGAGTGCAAACTTGCTCTAGTTTCTCTTATCTTTAAAGAGCTAGTATTTTATAACCCTGATTGTCTCTCCAGTTCTATTTCTGATACCTTTCATAGTCAAATTTCTCTGAACTTATCTATCGTACATATTGTTTCTACTTCCTCATCCCCAATTTATTTTTTAACTTTTTTTAATAGAAAGGACTCCTTTTTTCCTAAAGATTTTATTTTATTGTTTGAGAGAAGGTAAGAGAGAAAGAGAGAGAGAAGTGGCGGAGGGCCCAGAGCAGTCTCAGAGATGTACATCATTAATTGAGACATAGTTTCATTCCTCACGGATGGATGTGGGCTGTGTGGGGCAGGAACCAAACTGGGGGACTCCTGCATGGGAGGTGAGAACGTTTGCTGCCATCTGACAGTTACCTATTGTGCCAGTTTGGCATATGGGTTTGCACAGGCCAGGGTCAGGATTCAATCCCTGTACCTCGTGATTGCAAGGCAAGCGATCAACCTGTTGAGCTATCTTGGCATCCCGTTCTTTAACTTTTTACTTTAAAATAATTTCAAACTTTCAGAAGCTTTGCAAAAATATTACAAAGAATTCCAATATAACTCTTCACTTAGATGCACTAGAATTTAATATTTTCCCCCAATCTCTTTATTTCTGTATGTTGGTGCATATGTATACAAAAACACATATACCGGTATATAGATATGTATTTTTATGAACCATTTGAATTGTAATCTTTACCCTTAATTGCCCTATATTCTAAAAACAAAGAAATTATCTTATATACCTATATACATACCCCTCACTCCAAAGTAATAATCTAATTCAGGGTATTTGCAATTGATATGATATTTATATATAGTTCATATTCAAATTTCACTAATTGGCCTGCTAATGTCCTATTTAGCAAATTTTCCTCCAATAAAGGGGCTGATCCAGTGCCTGATCCCTAATCATGCATCTTGTTAAACTTTTATGACTCTAGTTTCTTTTAATCTAGAAGTTCCTTAACTTTTCATAGTTATTTATGATATTGACATTTTTTAAAAGTACAGGCCAGTGTTTCATATAATTTCCCTCTATTTGGTTTTATCTCATGTTTTTTTAATGATTAGATTTACTTTTCTTCCTTTTTTTGGGGGGTGGGGAAGGGGCAGGAATACTACCTATGGGATATTATGTCCTCAGTACATCACATAAGGAGAAACATGGTATCATTTGATCCCATTTATGATGGTGTTCACTTCGATCAGTTGGTTGAGGTGGTATCTGCCCAGGTTTCTCCACTGTAAAGTTAGCATTTTTTTTTCTATGTAAACAATGAGTATCCGTAGCGAGGTACTTTGAGACTATGTAAATACAGTGATGCCTTGGAAGTCTAATTTAATCTGTCCCAGAACCCTGTTCAAGTTTCAAAACATTCAAGTTCCAAGACAAGTGGGCATTCAGATAAAGCTATGGGTCAAACAGTCAATATGTCCCACACGAACAATGTGTTGGCATTCAGATTCCAAAGCAGTGTTTGGATTCCAAGGCAAAATTTGCTTGATTTTTTTCATTTGGATTCCAAGTTGTTCAAGTTTGGGGGCATTCGGATTCCAAGGTATCACTGTATCCTGTTCCTCTTCAAAACTTTTGCCCAAAGGTTTCAACAATCCTTGATAATTCTTGCCTGAATCAACCACTATGCTGATTGCAAAATGGTGATTTTATGACTATTATTTTATTTACATTTCTTAGTTGGCATTCTACTATAAGCAAGATCCTATCCTTCTTTCTTATTTATTTATATATTTATTTCTCATCATCAGTATAGATGCATGGATTCTTATTTTATTTAATAGTTTATAATCCATTATGTCATTATTTATTTTAATGTTTAACTTGTCCCAGATTTGGTTATTGAGAACCCTGTCAAACTGGCTCTGGTGTCTTTTTGAACATGCCTATTATTTTTATTTTATTTTATTTTTTTACCACTTTCTTGCTTTCTGGTAAAGTATGATATTTCAGGTTTATCTTGTACTATCCCCTCTTACCCTTGAAAATTATCCATCTCTCAAAAAACTTACCTTTCAGTGGAGAGTAGTATTTATAAACCAAGATCTGGGCACCAGATTGCTCATTGCTACTGTTGTGTAATTGCTTCTAGGCCCTTTAAGTAAATAGAGCCTAGGGGGGATGATGGCAACTTCATCTAGTTCAACTATTTTAAATCATGAATTCACTATTGATTCTTCTAATTCCAATTCAACACCACAGGGTTCTTTCCCCCATTCCGTATTTGCATGTCCCTTTTTCCACAATGAGAACTTTGGCTCTTGACAGCATGTCAATGTCTTTTTCCATTTGCTCAATGTTATAATAAATACAAAATAATTTCAGAATTGCTATAATCTGCTAAATAGGGTTCAAGATTTGTTTGCAGTTTTATTTTGTCTTTAGATTAAGAATGTGTATTCAAAATGCTGTGTTCCAAATATTTTTAAGTTAGTTTTTTCTTTCTTTCAAAGTGGTTATATTTTTTATTTAATTTAGTTAGGTTTATTTTTTCTGTTTATATTCAGTTTTTGATCCCTTTAATTCTTGTTGACTCACTTTTCTTTTTGAATATGTAAAAGCTAGCATTGTCCAAAAGTCAAATCCATACACAAAACCTATGGAATGCTTCATAAATTTGTGTGCCATCTATCCAACCATGTGTCGGAGACATGTCAATTTTCTCTGTATTGTTTCAAAGCAAATCACCTCCAATTCATTTTTTTTTCTTTTAAGATTTATTTTTATTGTTTTTGACATAGAGAGATACAGAGACAGAGACAGAGATAAAGAGAAGGAGGAGAGCCCAGAACAGTCTCCATAGTGCATATCATTGGTTTTTCCACATAGTTTAATCCACAGGCGGGTGCAGGGCTGCACCAGGCAGGAATTGGGCCAGGGTCTCACCCCGGTAAGAACCGAACTGGGAGCACTCCCAGTTTGAACTGTTAAGTGCCTTCTGCTCACTTCTTCATGCTTGTGCTTGCTGCTCCCATTTCCTCCAGAGACATGGCTTGTTTGGATTTTGTTTTCCAACTTCCTTGAAGATAAGTCTTTTCCTGTTGGCAGGCATTATACATCCTTTACCTTAAATACTTCTCCCTGGCTCCTTCTCATTCTTCAGGTCTCATTTAGCTGTTCTGAGAGATATGTTTACCATGCTATTTCTTAAAGTAGCTCCCTTCCTGGTATGTTCTATCTCAGCCCCATATTTGTTTTTCTTTTAACCTTAAAACAATTTGTAATTATTAATTTATTTGTTTACTTGCTTTATCTTTTCTTCCTACTAAGATTAAGTGCTATAAAGTCAGAGGCTGT